>PVJH01042222.1:0-14459 GCA_004026705.1 Nesogale talazaci
GAAACTCTCCTGGTTGGAGCCCCAGCCTTGGAGGTCATGTCTGGCTGGGAAAGTGATGACACCAGCACACCCTATTCGCTTGCTTTCAGCCATGTGGCAACATGGAAGCCTCGGAGAAAAGCCTCCTAGTCCCCTAGCGGTGCCTCTGGAAAAAGGACCAGCTGCTTCTGTAAAGTCGGCCACTGGGAGCCCTGTGGGGCTCGGTTCTCCTGGGACCTGCGTGGCGTCTCCATGAGGTGGAATTGGCGTGAAGGCAGCTGGTTGGTGGGCCAAGAGCAGGCTGTGTGCCAGTACTGGGGGTGAGCTGAGGGCCTGATGGGAGAAGAACCCTCCTCCTCTCAGGGGGCAGTGGTAGCACTCATGGGGAGTATGCATACGCCTGGGCACTGCTGATACTGTGAACGATCATATTTCTTTGAGAGGAAAGGCGAGAGTCACACTGCAACGTGTGCAAGTCCATCCTTTCCGCTCCGCGAACCACTCTTGGGAGCCCTCACCCTGAGCACAAGAAGCTTCTTGCTTTCTGAAAAACGATCGGCTCCAGCCCTTAGTAAAACTTGGTGGGACATTCCGTACCGGGGAACTCTCTGCTTTCAGGTCTACTTTTTGCAAAGACATCAGATTCACCTGGTTGTGTGTGTTGCTGGTGCTTCCCCCTGTAGGAGGCATTGACATTCGGGGACGTGGCCGTGGTCTTCACCGAGGAAGAGCTGGAACTGCTGGACTCCGCCCAGAGGCAGCTGTACAGAGACGTGATGCTGGAGAACTTCAGGAACCTGGTCTCCGTGGGTGAGGGCAACCTCTGTGCTTCAACTTACAGGAACGTTCTTATATCCCAGAAAAGACCTTGTGGCCTTCATACGCAGGTGAAAGACTTTATGTCTAGGGCTTTGTGAAAGCTGCCTTGTGTCTCTAGCCCTGACTCTTATCTTTCCTTCAAAGGCCTGAAGGTCTTGAGATCATGACTGTATTTTCATATTATTTTATGTTTCTAGAAAATAAGCCCCAGCTGTGCATCTTCTTGCATTTTTCAGGGCAACAGCCTTTCCAATCTGACCAGACATTCTATTTGGAACAAGATGAAGAAACCTGGGTGGTGGACAGAGGGATTCCACTAGATCCAGATCCAGGTGAGAACCACGGAGAGCAGACAGAGGCTGCCTGGGCAGGGAATCAGGGAACATGCCACTCCAGCGCCCCATTGTCTCCCTTGATCTTGCCCGGGGACACCGTCAGGGACACAGAAAGTGACTGTTCTGCTTGGTTCTGCCTCCTGGTCACCATGTTCTCATGGTTTCTTCACACTTGTCAGAGAAAGATACACCCAGAAAGTGTGAGGGCACCCCATTCCACAAGCCAGCCTCCTGCCCGCAAGCACTCAGCTGTACTGGCTCTTTGACCTGAGATGTCCACTGCTTGTCTCTGCTCTGGCTCTTTGCTCTTCTGTTGCTGCTCTGAAGTGTCCATACTGTGTCAGATCAAGTGGACTCAGTGTGCAGAGATCTTTGGGTCCAAAGGTCAGGCTCCATCTGATGCCTTGCCAGCAGGGAGTGCCTCCCTTTTATACCCAGCAGGATGGTCATCACAATAAGCAACCACTCACAGCTGAACCTCACTCAGACTCATCAGGAAAATGAAAGTCCATTGGTGGGAGTAACTAAGACTATGGCTAAAAGAGCCATATTAAGTAATTCACTGCACTGCAGTGATTAGATGATTGATACATACATACATACGTATATACATACATAGATAGCTGAACAGCAGCATAATTAAAGAAGTGAGTTTCTCTGAATATCCATTCAGAATTCCTCTTGCATTTCAACCCTCCGACAAAAGATAATTTGTTCATCTTCTTTATTCAGGCATAACAAATATATGCTCTGATATTTAAATACCTAAATCAGAATTTTTCTCCAGAGTCATTGTACTTTTAAACCGAGTTTGGTCTAAATCCGAAAGGCTAAAATCCCCAAGACAATATGTACCTTATTCTCATCTCTGTATCATCTTTAATCCCACAGGAGACAAAAATGAAGTGGATGCAGAGTGTATTCAAGAAAAAAAATTAAAAGTCCTTTTACAGAAAGAGCTGAACTACTGGAAAATCTGGAGACAAGTCACCGGTGAATTAACTGGCAGTCAGGATGGTGGAAGAAATCTTCAAGGGAAAGATTACCAGTCTTCGAAGGACACTACTCACTATCAAGGTGGGGAAGGCCAATCTCTTCAGGGCTTGGGAATGGAGAAGTTGGCGACTGGTTTTCAAGGACCTGGTTCCATCTGTGCAGACCACCAAGTGTGCTCATCTTGGAAAGGTGTGCGCCTGGTCCCCATTCAGGGCTCTTGGAGCTTTGTGAATGAGCCGTGGAATAATCGGGGAAGCTATCAAAAAATCAACGCGAAAGATCCACTATACAAATTCCATGGGGGTAATTACACCGCCGGCTGGGTAGCATCACAGCAGGATCATCACAGACCACTGGAAGGAGAGAATCCTATTGACTGTAAGGAGGACAGAGATCCCTGCATTGACGCAGCAATACTTTATCACCCTAACTCTAGCACCAATGGCTTTAAATGCCAGGAAGGTGGAAGGGGTTTCATGGGTGATTCGAACCTCCCCACTCACCCACTAGTGCACTTAGAATATCAGCAGGACACACAGCCACAGAGCGCCTATCCTGGCAGGCATCAAAACATCCCCATTGGAAGGGCCTCATCTATAAATGCAGAGGGGGGTCAGAGCTCCAGGCAAAACGTAGACCCTTTCAAGGTCCACCCAGAAGAGAAATCCTACACTTGCTTCGAGTGTGGGAAGTGCTTTTGGCGGATTTCAGACCTTCACAATCATAAAAGGATCCACAACAGAGAGAGGCCCTACATATGCGACGTGTGTGGGAAAGGCTTCATTTTCAGCTCGGACCTCCTCATTCACCAGAGAGTCCACACCGGAGAGAAGCCGTATCAATGCACCGAGTGCGGCAAGGGCTTCAGCTACAGCTCCGTCCTTCTCAGTCACCAGAGGGTCCACACAGGCGAGAAGCCATATAAGTGCGAAGTGTGTGGCAAGGGCTTCCGGTGCACCTCGAACCTCTATATCCATCAGCGCGTCCACACGGGAAAGAAACCCTACACGTGCGACGAGTGCGGCAAGGGCTTCAGTCACAGCTCCAATCTGCGCACCCACCAGCGGCTGCACACGGGAGAGAAGCCCTACACGTGTTTTGAGTGTGGAAAGGGCTTCCGGTTCGGCTCGAGTCTCCTGAGCCACAAGCGAGTGCACACCGGAGAGAAGCCATACCGATGCGACATCTGTGGGAACAGTTACAGCCAGAGCTCGCACCTGCAAGGCCACCTGAGGGTGCACACGGGGGAGAAGCCCTACAGGTGTGAAGAGTGTGGGAAGTGCTTCAGCCAGAGTTCCTCCCTCCAGCTCCATCAGAGAGTGCACACCCGAGAGAGGCCCTATCAGTGTGAGGAGTGCGGGAAAAGCTACAGCCAGAAGTCCAGTCTGCGGTTTCATCAAAGAGTGCATTTTAAATGAGAAACCCTACCGGTCGATGCGAGCAGAGGAGGGCTCCATCGTTAGACGTCAGATTTTGTATTTATTGGCGAGGCGAGCTAGGGAAAAAATACTTGATGAATGTCATATGCTGCTGTCGAGATGCGTGCGTAGTCATCTCTTAATCCAAGTTGGGAGGGAAGATCCGGAAGTTCGATCAATAAAACAATTTCTGGGCTGAGTCCCCGTGGCGCAGTGATTGTGCAAAGAACTGCGGCCCACAGGGTTGGCGGTTCAAATCCAGCAGCAGCTCTCCAGGAGCAAGGCTGGGCCTCCTACTCGCACCAGAGAGCAGTGATGCTCTCTCTCTCTCTCTCTCTCTCTCTCTCTCACACACACACACACACACACACACAAAATAAAGCAATTTCTATCCCTACAGTCTTCAAGTATCTGTTACCCCGTAAAATAATCCTAAAATGGCAAGAAGTTTGCATTTTCCCGCCGTGCCTACCAAGGAGGAGTGATAAAGTAGCAGGTGTAAATTATGGGCACAGATTCTTTCAGGGGGCAAGTGCGTATAAGAGGATCACCTTTGCTATCATGTCTGCTGGTGGTGAGGGTTTTTATGTTGTTGGATAGTATTGTGTTCCTGGTGAAAGTTTACACAGTCCATGAGGTTCCCCTATAACCAGCACACACATTGTTCAGACTTTGGTTATATTTTTTTTCACAAAGTGTAGCATTCTCTCCCCGTAATCCGATTGTTCTGTCTGATCATCATCTCCTTGCAGCTTTAGCACAGTCGGTCACACATCGATGATTTTTAAAAGGTAAAAAGGATTCCTTGATATTTGTGTCAGACAGGGTTCTCTTAGAGAAATAAAATCAGGACACTAATGGTTCTCTTTATACATTTATATAGATAGGATATATATATATAAGATAAGAAATAAACAGTTGGGCTGAGCCCCGGTGGCGTCGTGGTTGTGCGCGGGACTGCGGCCCACTGGGACGGGGGTTCAATTCCAGCAGTGGGGCTGGGCCTCCTACTCCCACCACCGGAGAGCAGTGATGCCCCCCCCACACAAAAAAAGAAATAAACAGTTAACTAATCTATAAAGCAGTGCAATGACTTGGTGCAACTCACTTGTGTGAGATAGCTAGCAGACTGGCAGTCCTGGGAATCTTGAGGGCTCTCGAGACGGCTCTGTAGAGCAATTCAGACTATCTGGCTACCAGCAGCAAACAGCAAAGCAGGTCACCAAGCGTCAGCCAGATGACAAAGTTCAAGAGTCTCCAGCTCAAGAGATGTATATTTCCGGAGCCAGATGAAGTGGGGTTTGAAGGAACCTCAACTCACAGCTACACAGTCCAAATAAAGAGAGCCAAATAATGCAGTCAAGGAGACAGCACATTTTCTCATGTGTGAGTACTTTCCCTCTTGCTAGTAAGTTCCAGAACTGTTAATGTGCTCTGGGCTGAATGTTGGCTTATAGTGTCAAAATCTCATCTTCCAGGCCAGAAAAGGTCAGGTGAAATCGGGTTGCAATTTTGGATGCAAGCGACTCCACCTGAGCATCTTCTCAAAAAGGATAGCGACTGGCTCCAGCAAAGAAAAGTTTTGAAACCGTTTGACTTAGCGTGATAGTTTTGCTGCACTTAGCGCAGTTGTTTGCACATGCATTTGACACCTAAGATTGCTTCTGATTGGCTGTGGTATATATCAATTAAGTGACAGGATTTATGATAGAGTTACGTCTTTTCTTAATGCCATGCGATCTACCTATTTTACCTTTTTTAATGGCATTTGCGATCGAATTGTAGATTGTGACCGACGTACTGAGCACACCTGTTCTATGCTACGTAGAAAAATACTAGTGCAGAAAGTACACTCAATATCAATGAGGAATTTTCATAAATTAGTATAGACTACTAATACCTGTAAATACATAGTAATAGCTTTGAGAGTTCATCATGAAAACTCCGGCTTTTCCATAGCTTTCACTTAAAAATATCATTTTATTGGTGACTCCTACAACTCATGACATTCCATCCATCCATTGTGTCAAGCAATTGCCATTTTCAAAACATTTTTTTACTTGAGCCCTTGGTATCACTTCATTTCCCCCTCCCTCCTTTACCTGCCCTCCATCATGAACACTTGATAATTTATTTTGTCATGTCTTACTCTGACCAATGTCTCCCCTCACCCACTTTTCTGTTGTCCATCCCCCAGGGAGGGGATTATATGTAAATCCCTGTGATGTTTCCCCTTTCTCTTCCCTCCTTCCTCTTCCCCTCCAGGTATCATTTCTCTCATTATTGATCCTGAGAGGTTTATCTGTCCTGGATTTTCTGCTCTTCTCTGTATCAGTATTCATGTTCTGGATTAGCCAGATTTGTAGGGTGGAATTGTGGTCATGATAGTGGAGGGGTGGGGGAGTATTAAAGAACTACAGGAAACTTGTATGTTTCATCGTTGCTACTCTGCACCCTGACTGGATCTTCTCCTCCCTGGAGACCCTTCTGTAAGGGGATGTTCAGTTGCCTACAGATGTGTTTTGGGTCTCCAATCTGCACTGCCCCTCATTACAATGATATGATTTCTTGCTCTTTGATGGTTGATACCTGATTCCATCTACTCCTCATGATCACACAGGTTGGTATGCTTCTTCCACGTGAACTTTGTTGCTTCTCAGATAGATGACTGCTTGTTTATCTTCAAACCCTTAAGACTCCAGGTGCTATATCTTTTGACAGCCAGGCACCATCAGCTTTCTTCACCACATTTGCTTATGTACCCATTTGTCTTCTGTGATCACATTGAAAAGGTGAGCATCATGGAATGCCAGTTTAATAGAACAGAGTGTTCTTGCATTGAGGGAGTACTTGAGTAGAGGTTCAATGTCCATCTGCTATCTTAGTACTAAACCTGTTAAATGTGTTCATAGATTATTTCCCCATTGTCATATATAAACATTTACTTATGTGCATTTCTGCATTTAGACCTCTATAAAGGCCCTTTGCCTCCTAGTTCTTTCCTTTAATTCTCTTTCCTTTCCTCTTCTCCACTATCATGTTCAGCCTTCATTCGGGTTTCAGTAATTCCTTTTGGTTACATTGCCCTGATCAAGCCCCTACCAGGCCTCTTACACCCTCCTCACCATCGATTTTAGATCACTTCTGTTCCCTTGTCCCTGGATTTGCTAACACCCACTTCCTCTTCCTTCCCTTCCCCCTCCCATGTCCCCCCAGAACCATTGGTCCTGCTGTTTTCTCCTCTGTATTGTTTATCCTGCCTGTCTTATCTAGATAGATCTGTAGATAATTATATGCACAGAAAAAGACAGAGCAAAACAACAAAATAACAACAGAACGATGACCAAAAAAAGGAAGAAAAGCCTATTAATAATTCATCTACTTGTTGACCTTTAGGAATGTTTTCCAGTCAAGTCTAATGGGGTGCCACGACCTGGTCCCACAGTCTACTTTTGGTATTCCCTGGGAATTTCATTGCTCTGTTCCCATTGCTGCTCTGTTGCATGCCCTTGGTGTGGAAGGGTCAGATCCAGTGTAATTTCTACACTGTGTCTTCAGTGTTGTCCCCTATAGTGACGGATGTCGTGTCTCCTAGTGGGGCCAGCCCTATGTTATCCTCCATGCATTACCTGCTCTGGGCAGGAATATTGTCTTCAGGGCTTGGTGGACCTGGATGTGCTCCACTCTCTGCCCCCCACCCCCCTTTGTTTGCTCCTGTGTGCTCTGATCAGACATTTCCCTTTCCTTGAGCTGTAGCTTCAGTGCTGTCCTCTGAAGTGAATTCTTCTGCAGGGAGGGGGGTTGACCACATATTTGGGATTGAAGCCAGCCTCTCATGACTTTTTTAAAACCCCCTGCTCTAATTCCAGCACACTCCACTTCTGATCACATCTGCATATTATTATTATTATTGAAATGATCAATGTTAGGCATGCACTTGAAGTTTTAAAGAAAGTATTGTATGCAGAATGCTACACCCATAGAATGCTACACCCATAGTCTACCACAATGTTTTCTGCAGGTCCTTTCCCTCTTAGAAGGCAAGTAATAGGGCAGTGGAGATGAGGTGGGCAAACCAAATGTAGAAATCAGAGGAAAAGCATAAAGTCAAAAGACTCACCAACTTATCAGATCTGCAGTGACCCAGGGAGACAGCTATCAATAACCCAAACTTAAGCAAACATCATCAAAGGATGAACAAGTTGGGTCTGGACAGGAGAGGGAAGCAATAGGAATTCCAGCAATCATCTCTGAAGGAGATGATCATGAAGCTTTTCATGGTCTCAAAAAGAAAAAAAATAGAACAATGATATTGAAGTCTAGAGCCAGTGAAGTATATATTATGGAAAAACTTATCAATTGCTAATATATTTTATGGAAATATCATTCCCAGTAGCTATCAAATCATTATTACATTGGTCATAACACAGAAAACCAAATCTTATTGTTCCAATATGAGATGTGCTTGGAAAATGGCCTTAACGGTCATTTTTAAAAGTAACAAAGCTTTAGCTAGGACATTTATAAGAGACATTGATTTTGCCAGACCTCAAATGAGACTAAATAAGGATGAAATCTTAGCCAATGAACACTATATAACCAACTCATTTAGTTAAAAAAAAAGGGGGGGGGGAGAAATTTCTAGAGTTTTCAATTAACAACTGGCAGTGACTAAAAAGATAAAGAATATTAGCATGAAGAAAAAATATTAGCATGGTAATTTAATTTGGTTTTACAAGATTTTTGTCCTCCTTCCTTCTTCTGAATCCTCTTTCTATATTTGAAGAGCTTTCACTCAAAGAAGAGTGGGCATAACCCAATGATTCCAGATTTGGGATCTAGCAACAATGGCTAAAATTTAGGCTACCCTGGAGTATCTCTTTTTTTTGGAAGAAAGGGAACATAGTTTAAGTGATAAAACAGCTGTATTAGGGAATTAGCTATGCATATGTAAGTAATTGAAATTATATGCAGTGAAGAAAATGTTAACATGATTGGGCAAGAGGTTGGACTAAACTGGAAGAAAATGAGTATTAATTTGTGAATGACACACTATCCTCTTACTTAGTATAAATAAAAAGTAGAGCACACCTACAACTACAGACTCTCCTAGAAATACCAATTACTGGGGAGCTCAGGACCCACCAGATGCAAGACTAGCCTCACACTGTGAATTAGAAGGCAGGGCAGAGGCTTCACCTCGAGGAACTCATCTTGAGTTCTGTGGCATGAGTCTAGAACTTGTTTGCTCCTTGACAACTCTGAGCCTATTCTTAGTTTCTTGACAATTATCTGAGCCATCTATCATTTTAAAGTCACCCTCCTTTTTCTGAATCAGTTAACTTGAATTTGTACAATTTCCAACTAAGAATTCCCAAGTTGCTATAATGTTAAAAACACAATGCGCTGATGCAAGCCATTAGACTTTTTATAATAAAACTGACTGAATCCATGAACATTTAATAACAAACTTTAAAAAAGGCTTTTTCCAAGATGAAATTCTAAAGACTGAGGTAAAATTAACCAATCTTATCAAGTATAATGAGAAATACAATGTAGATTGATTATAATACCCCTGAAAAAATTTGAAGGCAAGAGACTTATCTAGAAAAAGCATCAAAGGTCTGGAGAGCCTTCTTAGCAAAAATCTCTAGAAAATACTTTTTCAAGCTTGAGAGAATTGAAACAGTATCTGGTGGTTGAGCCCTGGTGGTTGAGTGCGGGACTGTGGCCCATGGGTTTGGCAGTTCAAATCCAGCAGCTCCTCTCCAGGAGCAAGGCTGGCTAGTTCCCATGACCACCAGAGGGCAGTGATGCCAAAAAAAAAAGTATGGTCTGAATTAGAGCATGGGAAGAAATGAAGCTAAGAAACCCTCAGCAGGCAATTTCTATAAAGTGAGGAACACAACCTTTAACTGCAGATATAACTGAGATAACTCCTTCACCATGAGAAGAACTCAGTGTATTGTCTTCCGTGGTGTCATTCTGGATTTGAGAAGCAAAGATTAGACTAGAGAAAGAACCATAGGAAGAAAAACATGTTTGCAAGCAGCAGTTCAACTATAACACATTTTTTTAAAGAATTGGTTAAGTCCCCAATAAAATGATTTTAAAAAGGAAGAAAAAGAAACTGCTCACTCAGTGAATGGACTTACAGCTGAAATCAGTGCTAAGAAGGAATAAAGGCCCATATACATACAAACACAAATTCTGGGAGCCAGGATTATGGCTGTTACTAGAGACTTATCTTATGTAAAAGTAATAGTTGAAAATGAGTATGTAAATGTCTATGCAAAGGACAAGAATGGATTGATGTGAAAACTATGAACAATCAACATCGACTTAACTGAATCCACAGGATTAGAATTCATGACTTAAGGGCAAAACCCAAAGATGAAAAAACAAATCTAAAGATGAAGGATCTTGCCTCTGTAAAAGGATCCTTGGAAGTCTAATTTAGGTGAAACGCACTTAGGGCAGTGCCTTCCCACTCAGAGGACACTCCAGAGAAAAGGCAAGATATGATACAAGGAGAGGAAAACAATACTTTAAAAAAATAGAGCTTTTAAACTAAGGTGACCAGGCGTCCCACTTTTTAACAATTTGTCCCGTGTCCCACGGCATTTTAAAATAAATATAATACTATTTTTGCATTCTATGAACATTTTTGTTGCTCCATATAGACCAAATTTTTCATCAAAAAACCTCCCCTCCCCCCATCAATGCTGTCCCGCTTAAAATCTGATCACTTTATTTTAAACACATCTCTAGAGCATATAAAAATAAGTCCATGTGCCCACTATACGGTCTATACTTTCTCAATTCCTTACTGTCCAATCTCCCCAGGTCTAAATTTCCAGAGGCCCAATCCCAGTGAACCATTTTTTTTAATGTTTAATGAAGAATATCCCTGGAAATTTAAGTCCTAAGGAGTACTTCAGTCTAATAAAATTATCTTTGTTGCTTTCCTGAAAGTCAAAGTACATGGAAATGCTGGTTTTTCCTTTTGGTTTTGACCAGTTCTCAGCATTTATTGTAGGAAAACAGCATACAATCTTAAAAAAGAAGAGAAACATAAGTAAATCTGAAATCACAATCTTATCACCTTCATTATCATGGAGGCACTGTGAGATATGCATTGGACTGCTAACCTTAAGGTGTCAGTGGTTCAAAACCCTCAAGGCACCGTGGGAGAAAGATGTGGCAGTCTGTGTCTATAAAAAGTGAACGCTTCAGAAACTCCAAGGAACTGTTCTAAGATTGCTATGGATCAGAATGGGCTCGATGGCAGTGAATATAACCCCTTTTAATTCTGACCTACATACCATCATAGTGGTTCTAGAAATGAACATTCTAGAAATTAACCCTGTGTTTTCACTTTATATCATAGTCGTTTTTTTCTGGTTTCTACTAAATCTGCACATATAATTGAGAGGTTGACACGGAGCCACAGGAAGGAACTAGAAGTCAGAGATGAAAAGCAAATATATGCTTTATTGGAGGTAGTGAAGGACTTTGGGATAGGGAAAGGACAGCAGAGAGAGAGAGAGAGAGAGAGAGAGAGAGAGAAACAGGAGCATTTTGTGCTCCTGGGCGGGTCCCAAGGCCTGAGAGGTAGACCAGGGAAGCTATGCCTGGTATTGGAGCAGTACGATATATATATATATATATATATATATATATATATATATATACACACATACATATATATATATGGCTTGAGCTACAGGCATGCATGCTGAAGAAAGAAAAGGCAGGTTTCTTGGGCTATATTTGCAAGTTTCGGGTTGGGAGATGACCTGTGAGCAAATAATCTCTTTTTTCAAACTTGTGTCCTGGAATGTTGGAGGGGCAGCTCTATGCCTTGCAAGGGTAGAGGCTGTGCCCTATCCGGGGAGAAAAACTCTGTGAGATGCCAGGGGCAGGGGTTACAAAGTTCAGCAGGTTGTTCATCTCCTTCTTGTGAGGCTGGTGCAAAAGGGTGGGTGCAAGGGTCTGCATGGTCCACAGCGCTGGCTGGTGTGACCCCGGCCCAAACAGTACTAAGATACAAATAAACACTGGCATCAAGTCTGACTTAGCAACCTTAATAAGACAGAGAGCTGTCCAGTAGGGTGTATAAGACTGAAGATAATTTTTTTGTTTTTTGATTTTGGGTTTGTTTTTTTTTGTGGCATCACTGCCCTGGTGGGAGTAGGAAGACTGTACATAATTATAGCAGCAGCCTAGTTTTTCTCCCAGAGAGGCTGGTGGGTTTCATCAACCTGTTGGTGAGTTGCTTAGTGCACTGACCACTTGGCAAGCAGGGATCCTCCAGGAAATGCTGTATAAAAGAGATTAAAAACTTCCCAATAAAGAATAAAATCACACGCCACAATATTATTTTCCATTTAAAATCCTATAGCTACAGTTATGCTTCGATATGCTCAAAAAGCACCCAACAGTTAGCATTTCCATTTGCTCTTTATTAAAAGAAAGATATATTTCACTGGCAACCCAGTACCTATTGACCTTTTATTAATTTTCTGTGACTTGGGTCTGAGTGCTTTTAGCAAAGTGCCAATATTTATTATCTTTATAGCAATGTGTCATGAGAGATACGATTGATTTTACGAGTGGGGACTGCTAAAGCAATTATTTCATAGCTTTCCCTTTTTCATTTCCAGAATGGATTTCCAGATACACAATAACAGAGTTCCCATATACACTGCCTTTATACCAGTTCTCCCCAATACCTACTCATTTTCATATGAGAAAAAGAAATATAGCGTAGTTCAAGTTTCTCCACTCTATTTACATTCACAGTGTTTCTCTTCTGTATGGGTTGCTTGGTGCCTGTTAAGTTTAGAGCTGTTAATGAAAGCTTTTCCACACTGATTACATGTAAAGGGTTTTTCGCCAGTGTGAGTT
Source organism: Nesogale talazaci (assembly GCA_004026705.1). Classification (NCBI taxonomy): domain Eukaryota; kingdom Metazoa; phylum Chordata; class Mammalia; order Afrosoricida; family Tenrecidae; genus Nesogale; species Nesogale talazaci. The sequence continues at coordinate 12,458 of PVJH01042222.1, forward strand.
CTTTGATGTACAATAAGCCGAGCACTCAAACTGAAGGTCTTGCCACATTGATTACATTCGTAGGGTTTCTCTCCAGTGTGGGTTCTCTGGTGTTGAGTAAGGCATGAGCTCTGCCTGAAGGACTTCCCACACTGGTTGCATTCATAGGGCCTTTCGCCCGTGTGGGTTCTTTGATGTACTACAAGGACATAACTTTGGCTGAAGGATTTTCCACACTGATCACATTCATAAGGTTTTTCTCCAGTATGAGTTCGCTGATGCATAACAAGGTGAGAACTGCGGTTAAAAGATTTTCCACATTCATGACATTCATAGGGTTTCTCTCCTGTATGGGTTCTTTGATGTGCCACAAGTTGAGAGCTCCAGCTGAAGGATTTCCCACATTGATGACATTCAAACGGTTTTTCTCCTGTGTGAGTTCTCTGATGGGCGACAAGTTTATAACTTTGACTAAAGGACTTTCCACATTGGTTGCATTCATAGGGTTTTTCCCCAGTGTGAATTCTCTGATGTGCAATGAGTTTATAGCTCTGGATGAATGACTTCCCACAATGATTGCATTCGTAAGGTTTCTCTCCAGTGTGAGTTCTTCGATGTGCAATCAGTTTATAGCTCTGCCTGAATGACTTTCCACATTGGCTGCATTCGTAAGGTTTCTCTCCCGTGTGGGTTCTTTGATGTACTACAAGGACATAACTTTGGCTGAAGGATTTCCCACATTGATTACATCTATAAGGTTTCTCTCCAGTATGAGTTCTTTGATGGGAAACAAGGTGAGAGCTGCGACTGAACGATTTCCCACACTCATGACATTCATAAGGTTTCTCCCCGGTGTGAGTTCTTTGATGTGCCACAAGGTGAGAGCTCCAGCTGAAGGATTTCCCACATTCATTACACTCAAAGGGTTTCTCTTCAGAATTATTTCTCATGTTGTGAGCAAGGGATGAACTATGAAAAATTTTATTAGATTTATATGCACTCTCTTCAATAGTATTTCTCTGTTGTTCATTATGGGATCTACTATGGTTCAAAACTTGCCCACTTTGCTTAACATCAAAGGCTTTTCCTCCTGCATGGCTGAAGGATTGAACACTATCACTAAATCCAAAGGATTTATTTTCTGTTTGAGTTCTTGTAAGCTTAATAAGGTGAATGTCCTGGGGTAAGTTCCCACATTCATTATTTTCGCATAATTTCTTGTCATTTAGTTTCTGATGATTTTTTATAATAGAATTGTGATGTAACTTTTTAACATGAGAGGCGTGTTTATGTAAATGTTTTTTTATGGATAGCACTTGGGATGAAAGAAGGTTGGAATTCAGACCACTCTCATTTGCAAGTTCATCGATTTTACATATTTTCTCATAAGTAGCAGCTTTTCTTTGGGTAAATGGCAGTTGCTTCAAAAGTCTCTCTTGTTTTTCCTGTGGTTTCTCAAACTGGTCCTTACAATCCCAGATTTCTTCACATGAAGACAACCAAGGATCATCCCTTGTGAACCTTTCTATCTTCACGCCACGTGATGATTCCTCATCCAAAGTGCTGTGCTTTGAACTTGAGTCTCTTCTTTCAAGTGCGGTTGCCAAGTCTGAAGGCCAAATGAAATAAAAAGTGTTAGGGCTGGAATAGTGGGATACATGTGACAAGAAAATAGGCATTGTAATTGTGAATTTGCTTTTAGATATAGGTTTATAACTCAGATTGAGGATGCAAAGTGGTAAGATGAAGAACTGCCACAGCACAATAATATAACAACACATGAAAATGGAACCATTTTAATCCTACTTTTGTCTGAAAATATAAGATTACGAATAGTAAATACTTGTTTATTTGTATGTAGAGTCTCAATGGTTGAATGATTAAGCACTTGGCTGCTAACTGAAACATTGATAGCTGGAGCCTACTAGTGTCACCACAGGAAAAAAAGACATAGTGATTTGTTTCCCAAATGTGACAGTCAAAGAAACCCTGTGGAGCAGTTTCACTCTGACCTACAGGATCA
>PVJH01042223.1:0-14437 GCA_004026705.1 Nesogale talazaci
CTTTGAATTTAATATATTATCCTGAAACACAAACATGTTAATACCAACATATCTTATTTTATTTTATTTAGGTTCTAATGATTTCTTAGGTTCTCACTCCCAATGATCCTAGGTAAAACAGAACAAAACACTACCCTCTCCTGTACCAGTTACACAACTGTTATTATGCTTGACCCCAATGTTACATGAACTGAGTCAATCCATTTTGTGAAGGGTCTTCATCTTCTCCACTGCCCCTCTATTTTTTAGAGCATCATGCCCTTTTCCAGAGACTAATATATCCTGTTAACATGTCCAAATTGTGTGAGATGAAATTCCACTATCCTTGCTTCTAAGGGGAATTCTTGCCTTCCTTCTTCCAAGACAGATGTGTTTGTTCTTTTGGCACTCCATGGTATTTTCAAAATTCTTTATTAGTACCATAATTCAAATTGATTCTTCTTCTGTCTGCTATATTCAAGTTTAATTTTCAAATGTGTATAAAGTGAATGAAAACATAATGAATTGAGTTACAGACATCCTAGTCCTCAAGATCACATGCATGCTTTTTTGACATTTTTAAAGGTCTCAGTAAGATTTACCCAAGGGAATTTGTGTATTTTGAATTCTTGACTGCTCTTTCTATGAACAGTCATCGTCGATTTCAGCAAGACCAAATCCTTACCAACTTTGACCTTGTCTCTGTTTCTCATAATGTTATCTATTGATCCACTTTGGGAGGACTTTTTTTTTGATCTATACTCCATACTGAAGGCTGAAAACTTTTCTCTTTCTTGTCAAGTGTTTCAAATTCTCCTTACTTTTAACAAGGTAGCTGTGTCATGAATATACTGGAGGTTACTAATAAAGTTTTCTCTTTTATGTTGAATTCTGCTTCATATAATCCACCATCTGGAATTATTTACTCCACATACAAATCGAATTGGTATGGAGAGAAGATACAACTGTGAGACACACATTTCTTGCAGTTAAACCATGCAATATCCCCTTGTTTTGTACACACACCTGTCTCTTGAGCTATGAACAGGTCCTTCATGTGCACAAAGAAGTGTTCTAGAATCTCCATTATTTTCAAGGATCTGTACATTGTTATGGTCAACACAATAGAATGTCTTGACACAGTCAATGAAACACAAGTAAGCGTATTTCTGTTATTCTCTACATTCAGACAAAATCCATCTGACATCAGAAATGCAATGATAATCTTTCTTCCATGTCTTTGTCTGGGTCTCATTTGAATTTCTGGTAGCTCACTGACAATATATTGCTGAACCATTATTGGATGATCACCAGCAAAATTTCACATACCTGTGGTAGATTAATGGTGTTGTTGTTAGAGTCCATTGTGTTGGATCTGACCCATAATGACCCTCTGCAAAACCGAAGGAAACACTGCATAGTACTGTGTCATCTCCCACTTGTTCCTATGTCTGAAATCACTATTGCAGCCACTGTGTTAGTCAATCTCCCTTAGGATCTTCCTCTTGAATTACTAGTGACACAGCTTCCACCATTACAGCAGTACACATGCTACCATAAAACAAAGAAATGACAGACAGTGGGTAGGGTATTAATAGTTTTGTTCTATAATTTGCACATTCTGTTGGGTCACCTTTCTTAGGAATAGGTACAAATATAGATATCCTCCAGTCAGTTGGCCAACTAATTTCCTTCCAAATTTTGTAACAGAAATTAGCTAGTGTTTCATTTAATTCATCAGTATTTCATCAGCTTGTTGAACTGTTGCGATTTGCATTTCATCAATGTTTGGAGCCTTTCTGGTGTGTTTGTGTGAATGCCTTCAGTTCATTGTGCATTTTTCCCTTCAGCACCATTGCTTTTGGGTTATCTGCTATCTCTTAAAATGGTTGATGGGTGAATAGTTTATCTGGTAGAGTAAATCTGTGTCATCTTCCCATCTTCTTTTGATGCTTCATGCATAATTCACTATTTTTCCATAATCTTTCAACATTGCAATTCAAGGCTTAAATTATTTTCGTTCACTTTCTTTAGTTTATGATACTTTGAACATATTCTTCTTTATTGGTTTTTTTTAACTCTGCCTCTATATTTCTTTATAATATTTAACAGTTTTTACCTTTTTGAGCTTCCTGTTAAATTTTTCTTTTATAAAAAGATAACACAAAACATTTTTTTGTTAGGGTTTTCTAGGGAAGGAAAACAAGAACACCAATAATCACATATAGGTACATATTTGTAGATACAAAAATATCTAACATAATAAATACATAATCTAAAGCTGCATGAATGGCTCAGTGCAACTCACTTGCAGGAGATAGCTAATACGCTGGCAGTGCTTTCAGTCTGGAGGGTTGCCAAGCAGTCCTCTGAAGGACAATTCAGGGTATTGGGCCACAGGGAGCCAACAGCAAGGAAGGTACCAACACTCAGCCAGATGACAGGATCTGACAGTCTGCAGCTCAAGAGAAGTATAGTCTGATAGTGTGGTGAAGCAGGGTTTGAAGGAACCTCAATTTACAGCAACACAGTCCATGGATTAGGTGTCACTTGGGTAGTGTAACTTGAGAATTGAAGCACAGGACAAGCAAGGCAGTTGGCTGTACCCTGATCTAAGAGCAAGAGAGAGAAAGGAGCGGCGCACTGAGCCATTCATCTCTCCAGCCTTCAGTTAATCCACATGTGTTCATTGGCCACGTTGTCGCAGAAAACTGACCTATCTCCATTGATCATGTTGGCACAACAAACATACCTGTCACAATTTTATTGTGCTCTATGTGAAAGTTTACAAAGCATGGGCTGAGCCCCGGTGGCGTAGTGGTTGTACGCGGGACTGCGGCCCACTGGGATGGAGGTTCAATTCCAGCAGTGGGGCTGGGCCTCCTACTCCCACCACCGGAGAGCAGTGATGCCCCCCCCCCCCAAATAAATAAATAAATAAATACAAAGCAGATTAGTTTTCTTCTCAAAATTAATACACAAAGTTGTTCTGTAACATTGGTTGTGGTTGCTGTCATTTGTCAAAATTATCCCCATTTCCACTATGAGTTTCCTGTCCCGTTCACTTGGCTATCCTAACATCCCCACCTCCCATTTTCTCTTTTGGAAAGATGCTACTCCTTCAGTCTCATATAAGTTTTCTCTTTCATTCTTTAGTGCCTGAATTTCCTCCATTTTCCTTAGCAACTCTACAACCTGGAACAAGTATCAGAGTCACTTCTAACCTCCACTTTTAACATTTCTTCTTTCTTTCTTTTCTTTTTAATGACCTCTCACGCTCTTCATGTATGAAGTTCTTCATGCCATCCCAAAGCTCATCAGGTATACGGCCATTAGTATTTATTACATCAAATCTGTTCAGGAGATGATCTGGAAATTCAGGTGGGATACACTTAATGGAGTGTAGTGCTTATGTGTTTTTCTGCTAACCACAACGTCAGCTGTTCAGATCTTTAAGCTGCTCAGTGGAAGAAAGATGAATCTTTTAAGTCTCTAAAGAGATACAGTCTTGGAAACCCACAGGAAACCCACAGGGGCAGTTATTTCCTTTCCTATAGAGCTACCATCAGTGAGTCATAACTGACTGCATGGAAGTGAATTTTTTGTTTGTTTTCATACCTGTGGCAGGCACTTACTCTGGTGCCTATTTGGCTAAGAGTGTAGGGGTAGAGTCTAGCCTGTGTGGGCATGGATTGCTCCACAGTTCTGGGAAATCTCATGATATTTCCCCCATGGAGATGGAAGACCATCAACTCAGTTCCTGGGAGAGGCTTGATGGATAAGACAAGATGTCAGCATAGACCCTGAGTCCTAGAAACTGGAGGAGCCAGAGGAGAATCCCCGAGGGAATACCCTGATGGAACCAGACCCCTAAAGTCTAAAATGCCACAGAGAGACACCTGCTAGCACTGAGATGCTTCTACTGTCAATGGATACTGCTGATGGACCGTGAACCCTGGAAATGAGGGGCCATGGTGGCCCTGCCACCACTAAGATGCTTCTACCACTGCTGGATGCACAAGACTCTGCATCCATTAGCCTGTGACTGTCCTGTTGTCATTGAACATGCTTTGTGAGTCAGAAGGAGACTTTATAGATTGGTATCAGACATATGGGCCAATATCAGACTTATGATCTTGGACTGGACTGGGTTGGGATGCTTTCTCAGTGTTCCATTCCTCTCATATATAAACATCTCTCATATCTGTATACATGTTTATGAATTTGTTTCTCTAGTCTCCCAAGACTTACATAATATTTAAGGCCACATTTTGGCTTTTGTGGACTTCTTTGAATTTTCTTCCATTTAGATGTGAGCTAACATATGAACAATTTATGGTCTCTTCCACAGTTGGTCTAATAGATGTTGTCGTGGTAGTGGTTGTTAGGGTCCACTTCAGAGCAACTGAATGCACAGCAGCACAAAACACTGCCCCTTCCTGTGTCATGCTCTGTTTTCCTGTGCTTTCCATTGTTGCTGCTACTGTGTTAATCCATCTTCTTTAGGTTCTTCCCTTTTTTTTGCTGCGGCACTATTTTACCTAGCATGGCATCCTTTTTGTTGGACTGCTGTGTCCTGTCACTCTGTCTGAAGTACGTAAGACAAAGTCACACCATCCTGACCTCTAAAAGACTCTAAAGAATATGTTATCCATTGTTCTTTCAAGGCAGACTTGTTTATCCCTTGTAGAAACAATACTCACCACTAGAGTCCATTGCAACTCACTAGAAACCTACAGAACAGGGTAGAACTTTGTGTATTTCTGAGACTTCAACTGTTTATAGGAAAAGAAAGCAGAAAGTCCCATCTTCCTGCCTCAGAGTGGCTGATCGGTTCCACGTGCTGACATGGTAGTTTTGAACTGATGACCCTGTGATATATAGTCCATTGTATAAACTGTCAGCAGGGCTCCTTTACAATCAACAGTCCAATTCAAAAAGAAAAGGATAAGGGACCACACAGTAATCTCTGATTTCTAACAATTCTGAAATCTAGTCAGGACAATGTAACTGAGCACCATCATTCTTGGGGAAAGATAATATTCCAAATAAGGCCCAGTTATAGTTTGGGGGAGCATCTCCCTACTTTTACAGATCTTTGCATTTCTTGCCTCTACTACCTATGCCTACTTGTTCTATTAGTATGTTTCCTTTTCCACAATAAGCAACCCATTGTGAAAGTTGTAAAATATCTTCATCATACCCCTAACCAAATGTGAAAAACTGGTGGTCTCATGTTCCTTTTGAGTTATGGATTAATACCCATCATCATTTAAGGCTGACTTTATATGAGTCTGATCCAATCCTTTCACAAGGCCTGAATTAATATTCCCAATTTTATTTAAGACAAGTCTCTCTCTATTTTGAATCACTTGTCAAAAGTGTGTGGCCCAACACCTTGAGGTTTTTAGATCTTTAAGTCTTCCAACGAGCTTTAACTATGATTTTTCTAATTGCATTCTTACAGTTATCTTAGGTGCTACTCGTTACTTCATAGAAAGATTTATATTTATTAGAGTTTCATATATTTAATTTTTAGCAATTTTAAATTTACAGTGACTGAGAAAGTAGAGTTCCCACATACATCCTCCTCCTGCACTTAGACCTATCTTAACAGAGCAGTGAAGAATGGGATGAGAGAAAATGTGTTTTCTGACGTATCAACTTCTGAGTCTGTAGTTTTTGTTTGCTAACTAAATGGTTTCTTCATTAGTTCATTGTCATCTTTCTCAAATTTAGAATGTGCAACCATAAGCATCAGTTGACATTCTAAATATGCTGTTTCAATATTTCCTGAATTCAAAATGCAAAAGTTGATTAGGATATATTTTCTGTCTTTCAAGTTATAAAAGGCAAAACTTTGCCCTTTTTTTGCTACTGTATATGTAGGGGTTACTAATTTTTGTCTGCTATTGGTCTTGATTAATATTTTCCTAGATTTCATTGAAAGATTCTGCAGTGAAATGAAATTACTAAAGCTTTTCTAGCAACAATCTTCTTAACTCCTGCCAAATTATTGGGTTGGATCATGCAATATGGTACATGAACATCTCATGCAGTGATTCTCAACCTGTGGACCATGAACCCTTTGGGGGTTAAAAGACTCTTTCACATGGGTTGTCTGATTTATAACAGTAGAAAAATTACAATTCTGAAGTATCAACAAAAATGAGTTTATGACTGGGGGTCACCACAACTTGAGGAACTGTATTAAAGGGTGTGGCACTAGGAAGGTTGAGAACCACTGCTCTAACGTCCAAGTTTGGCCAGTTTTGCCATTCTACTGGGTATAAAATGAATCATTTCAAAAGTTGAAACAGCAGTATCACAAAGTGCCTGGAGCAGTGAGAAAAGAGCCATGAAGACCATAAAGCTGAGGCATATTTCTATCCATGGATTGTTTACGCCTGAGTACTTTGGTCAAGAGGCTCACGTGCAAAGTGAGGTGCCATTTGGGCATTTATCAGAGAAGACAGAGCATTGTAATACTTGTCTAAGCAGGACAGAGGCTGCAAAGACTCACGACGGAAGGCTTGAAGAGGAGAGACTTATCTGTGGTTATGGCTTAATAAAAAGAGTCAATAGAAACAAATATTGTTATATATGTAGTAATGGTAATTGATAAGTAATACTTGTAGGAGCAGGCAGATTGACTATGAAATATGAAGCATGGGATTTCGCACATTTGATAAGGGGCATTACAAATGTATATTTATTCTACAAATATATTCACAAACTTAGAGGAAAACACAGAGGGAAAGTTATGAAAATTTCTTATTCATAACTGTGGTAGTAACATTATTTTGGGTCAACTTGAAGATATAAAAGTGTAGGGGTAGTCAATCAGGTCACATACTGATGATTCTTCCTGGTGGGCTTGGCCTCATAAGGATATCCTGGGATCCTCCCATGGCCTACCTTCCTGCTGGTGAGTCATGTTGCAGAGACCAGTCAGAATACTGCAATGCTTTCATCCCCATTTGATCAATAAGAATTTTTAACTTCAGGTTTATGATCTTCCTGAATTTTGCATCATTGCCTGTTGCTCTTTAAGTCTGAAAAGGGACTTATGGACTGGAATTAGACTGAGCTAGGATGATTTCCTGATATATAATGACTTCTTGTCTTTTTGTTTGTTTGTTTGTTTTTGTTTTTTTGTGGGCATCACTGCCTCTGGTGGTTGTGGGCGCTACCAGTGCTGCTCCTGAGAGCCGCCGCTGGATTTGAACCACCAAGCCTGCGGGTCTCAGTCCCGCACTCAACCACTTATGCCAGCGGGGCTTAGCCCTATACAATTACTTCTTTACATAAAGTTCTTTCGTACACATTTTTGAATCTCACTGAATTTGTTTTTCCAATCACCTTGCCCTAACACAGTGTAGCACCTTGCAAGTGGCATACGAGAGAAAAGAATCATGAAGATTGGAAGTGCATGCTTATTTGGCCTCTGTATAATAGTAGTTTTTCTCTGCTTAGCCAGAAGTCAGATAAGACCACACTATTTACTAAATTTTGTTCTGTGAATTACATGGAAAGTGAATGTGTTGATTCTTCCAAATTGTCTCAGTAAGCCTATTTGAAATGGTAAAAAATAATGTGATAAATGTAAATTTTGAACTTCTCCTATGAGACCATGATGCTTAGTCAACATGACTGACAGAAGGCCTGACCCCGGGTTGATGCAGCTAGAGGCCTAAGAACATATTGCGTACGTATAGGATAATTTAGATAAGAAAGGATTGAATTTGACTGATTTCTTCTTCCTCTTGTTATTAATGTAATGAGTAATAGAAATGATTATTGTGATGTATGAAAGCAGTTGAAAAGCAGTATGAAAGTATGTAAGCCTACTGCCTTCAGAAATTAATTTGGATCATTAAATGGGTATAGGACAAGCCTACAAACTACGCTCTGAAAAATAATCCCCCACCCCCACCCAGTGCCTAGTGTGATCAGTACATTTGTATTAGAGAAGACTTGCTGAAAGAGCTGCTAGCAGACAGGAGAAAAAAAGGGGGGTGGGGATTTGGTTCTTTTGAAGTTTTAACTAGTGGTTTGCTTCTGAAGCTGGGTAAATCTGGAGGAAAATGTTTTTTCCTCTTTAGGACTACAAATTCAAAAGGGCCTAATCACAGCCATAAAAGCCCCTTAAGTGACCACCTGGATTCACTTGTTGAGTGGAAGTGAAAAAAAAAGCATCAATAGAGATACAGGATGGGTCTGTTCATTGACACCTGTGGACTGGTTCACAGGGACTAGTAAGAGGAGACTGGGTCGACAGGTTTAAAGTTTTAAAAGTTGTGTGGAACCTGAGGCTATGGAATGGTCTAGCTTAAGGGGGCTTGGGCAGTTGAGAATTTGTGACAGGATCCTTGGTTGAAAGACCAATGGGTACATTGTATAGGTTATGTGTGGTGGCCTACATTGAGCTGAACAGAACCTGACCATTTATGATTTTTGAACCTGTGAATTGGTATATATTGCCGCTGACTTTAAGGATTGTCTGTTCTGATTTGACTTTGGTTATGAATGTGGACTTATAAGGTTCCACCTGGAGTGAAGTTTCTCACATCAGTGAATATGATTGAATCCTCAGAGCACAGGTCTGATAAAAATGGGTAGTACAGAAATTGTATATTCAAAATGGGAGTATAAAGAGGCATGGTGGCTGAATTACAAATTTTCATTGGTGGGGCAGTATGTTGATAGGATTGTAGGATTAATATGTAGCTATCTAGTCACTTAACTGCAGTTAAGTCATAGAATAATTTTTTGTTCGCTCGTTCACTTACAAATCATTATGTTTAAATGAGGCTGGCACATTTTGTGTTGCATCAATTTTAGTATTACCAAGTCAGGCACAGATATGATGTTTGTGTTGTGTTTCTTTAAAAATTATGTTTGGCTAAAAAGTCCTGTAAAAGTGCCAAGTAGCCAAGGGATGGTCTATAGCAGTTACAAAATTTTGTGTCAATTTGAAGATATAGAAATGTAGGGGTGGCGTCTAGCCAGTCAATCAGGTCACAGTCTGATGGCACTTCCTTCTGAGCATGGCCTTCTCTTAAAGAGGATCTTGGAATCCTCACCCACTCTGGATTTTTACCTTGCTGTTGGTGACTCAAGCATCTGACACCTGCCGGAATGCTGAAAAGCTTCTACCACCATAGGTTTGGACAAGACTTTCACCCACAGGCCTGTGATCTTCATGCATTCTGCATCATTGCATATTGCTGTGTATATCTTAAGTGGGATGTATGGACTAGTATTGTACTTATGGGCTTGTGTTGTATAAGGTTGGAATATTTTCCTTTTATAAAATTACTTCTTAATATAAAGCATTTTCTTACACATATATGACTGTCAATGAATTTGTTTCTCTAGTCAATCCCACCTAACATATTAGCCAATCACCTCAATGGAGCAAGCCATTATCTCCATAGTCTCAGGTGGCAATAATGTCAATTGATTTAATGTAGTTCACATGATAGTGTTCTGTATTATGTCTGCAATATGGGCAGCAGTGACTTGGATTTTAAAAATTCACAAACAGTGGTCTAAAGTTCAACTATTTCTTTTTCCATGTCCACGGGAAAGAAAAGAGATACAAAGTAAAAGACATGAGGGCTGAGCCCTGGTGGTGGAGTGGTTGAGTGCGGGACTACAATGCACTGGGTTGGCGGTTCAAATCCAGCAGCAGCTCTCCAGGAATAAGACTTGGCCTCCAGATGGCAGTGAGGGCCACACACACAAAAAAGAAAAGACATGAAAACAAATAATGCAATGGACTAATAGGACACGCAAATATGAGATCCACAGTCCTAAATCCAAAATAATGAGATGGTGTCCAACTACCAGAACTAACTTCTATGAAAAGATTACATCAGAAGGTTTGGATAGATTGGGGTAAAAATGGGAAATAAAACTTAAAATCATGAAAGGTAATGGACTTACTGGTCAAATAAGAGCCTGTTGGAACCCTATACACTATGGCTCTCACTATACAATTTTGTTATAGAAATCACACAGCTGTTGGAGTCATCAAGTATTTAAGATTGAATGGTGGAAGTTTACCACTTAATAAAGGACAAAATTAATAGGGTTAGTAGAGAAGGATAAATGGAAAACAGTAAGGCACAGAGGAAGTGGGATGCATAATGTACATTGAGGGGATTACAGTGGATGAGTAAAAACAGAACATGTATAATTGCTTAATGTAAAATTATGATTTGTTCTGTTAATCTTCACCTACTTAAAAACAAAGAAATAAAACAAGACAAAACAAAACACTCCAACTGAACTCATTCTTAATAGGTTGAACAACTGAACAGATAACTACTGTTACCTTCACTAACAAATATCCCTAAGTATGAGTTCTGTTTTTCAGTTCTATGTGACCATTACAACACATTATAGACCCCATCAAAGAAGGGCATTGTGAGGGGGCATTTTCATCAGAATATAGTGACAAAAACTTAGAGGATGACATCAGTCTCATAGAATGATCCTTCCTTCTCTACTCTGGCAAGGTCAGAAATCACCTCATGCTATTTATTCAGATTTTTATCGATTTATTTTAATGTCACTAATAATTTCTTTATCACTTTCCAACTTCTGATTGACTCATTGCTCAAAAATCAATGCCACATGTTTCAGCTGTATGTTTAGCAGCTCTATACTGGTACATATCAAATTACTTTTTAACTATTACTATACAAAAAGTCAACCTAACACCTAGTAGCCTAAAACACTTTGCCTGTACCCATTTTTAGAGTTTTGTATATTTGTCAATAGCTATTGTTTTTTGGAACTCAAATTAGGTGAATGAGAGGACATGGACTTCTAGCTCTCGCCACATGTTTCCTCCTGCCAGGAAAGCAAGACTTGCATTCTCCCAAAGTGCTCTTAGGTTTCCTAGAATCAAGAAAGGGTGAATACCAAGGTTTTTAGAAACTCTACTTTCATCACACTTTGTAATGTTTGATATGTCAATTAAGTCATAGGATTGAGCCTAATTTTTAAAAGATAGAGAAATACACTCCAGATTAAAATGAATGAAGCTATAAAATATCATGATTTTTTGTTATCTACTACTATTAGAAATATATTTCTTTTTTGAAATTTATCTTAACAAATAAAAGTATTTATTTCTATTAACTAATTTTCAAATGGATATTTTATGGGACTCATACCCAAATGTATGAATACATATAATATACACATGAGCATGTGCTATAATTCCACTTTGAAAATAGTCACATAAGAACATTGCTCCTAAGGATGATCTTTATATATTATTAAATATTATATATTATATGTATTTTATATATACTATTATTTAATAGTAATTTAATATACAAGTATTTGTTTTAGATTTAAGCTATAAATTAGAAAGCATGTTAATACAAGTGGGTTTCAGTTTGGTATGTTTAGCTACCACTGTTTTCCTTTCGTATTTCTATCTCTCCAAGATAAAAAAAATTATAATTTTGTGTAACTGGAATATTTGCACCTATGAAATGTAGCTAAAGACTTCAATATTAAAAATGCAATTCACTTTACAAAGTGAACCGTGTACATTTAATCATGAAGAGCAAGCCATTACTCTTCAAGGGTCTGACATATATACGCATGGGGATATTTTCACAGTATAATTACAAAGCAGTGATTGTAGCTTTTATTTATTCATAAAATCTGAGAAAATATTTTATATAAATATTTAATAGTAATTTAATTAGTTATATGTTCTCTATACTGAACTAAAATTATCCTAAACAGAATTAAAAAGAAATACAAACTTCAACTATTGATGCCAAATGATAGCAACCCTGTAAGATGGGGTAGAACTGCAAGAGTACAAAGTCCTGTCTATGTCCTAATGCACAGACGATGGTATAGAAATGCTGATTTCACAGTTAGAAGTTCAATGCCTATCAACAACACAAGAGAATAAAATAGGGAAGGTGGTCTAAATGATTTTTTCTCAAATAATGTTTCAAATTATGCATATATTGTATATACTCGAGTATAAGATGAACAGAACATCAGCAGAGGCAACTAATTTTACCACAAAAACTGAATTAAAACTGTGCTGAAAAACTAGGCTTATCCATGAGCATATACACTATTTATACACGCACACACATTTTGTATATATTTGTGTGTATCCAGTATACATTGCTCTTATTTTACCTATAAACTTATTTAAAATACTTCTTTATTAGTAATTTTGATCAAACAATGTTGATAATAAAACTGAGAGAAAGAAAAAAAACTGAGAGAAAGATCAACATGAGATTGTTCCCTTTGCATGATGATACTGGGAGTTAATGCAGAAATGTGAAAGAAGTACAAAACAGTAGAAAAGGAAACAAATCAATAAGCCTACTGCCTTCAGATCAATGGTGATCTACAGCAACTCTAGGGTTGCTGAGGCCTCAAGTATCATCAGAACAGAAAGCCTCCTTTTTTTCCCTCGGTGTGGCTGGTGGGTTTGAATCACTTACTTTGAGTGGGCAACCCAGAGATTTCCCAACTGCACCATCCAATCTCCAAAAAGCAGTGTGATATGGGTAAAATCATTGAGTGAGAAGATTTCATGGCACAAAACAAAACTGCCAGTCAGGATTTAGGAGTAGGTAGAGATTTCCTAAAGATCAAGCTCTCCTTGCAAATAATTGAAAATCCATCAGGGAAGACAGGAGGTAGGAAGGTTAGTCAGGTTGAGGAACAGCATTTGCAAACACCTGAAATTGATGGAGGTTCGTTTTCTTAAAATCCTCCCAAACATACCACTAGGTTGAGTTTCAGTTTTGTTACATCTATTTGAAATTTCTCCTCATCCCAAATGATAATTCTACACAAAATACAATGCTTCCCTAATTCCACACATTAACAATTCAAGGAATGAAACAGTCACTTATATCATTGCCCCTACCCCCTTTCTTTTACCACTAGGCATTTTGCCTTTGGAACATTTGGTAAATTTATTCAGGTAACTAATTAGTGAGCTACTTATTACTTGTTCTTGGCTTGTTAGGATAGGTACTCTAGAGAACCAACACTGGTGAGTTTATATAGGTATGTACATAAAGATGATTTTTTATCCAAAAAATGACCATATGTTTGTAAAAATGGGTAAGTCCAAACCCAGGCAGGCTCAAAAATTGTAGATCAGAGACTTCTTCTGACTCATGCAACTGGAGTGACTGATGGGTTCACTCAAGATAAGTAGGAAGGTGCAGACTGGTGGCTGCAGAAGCAAGTGAATCCAAGGTGGGCCTATCAGATGACAAGATGTTGATAATTCCAAGCATTGGCAAGCAAGATGGCAGACTGTTGACTCAAGTCCAAAGAATTAGAGGCCAATAAGCCCAAGGCAGGTTCAGACCAAGTGAAAAGTAAAGCAAGCTTTTCCATTGGGTAACTTATATTCAAACCACCCCCACCTAGAAACTTCCATTTAATTGTATCAGGGCTGTGATATTAGTAAGGTTGCTTCTTCCCACTCTTATGAGTTTGCAGCAGACTTGTTGCTCAAAGTAAATCCTACTACAGAGTTGATTGTGTAATGTCGTCATATATAGAGGATTAGTAGCTCTCGTCTGTCAACCACAGAGACGCCTAGACCAATTTGATACAAAGCTTAACTACCAAATTTGAACCCATCACCACAACACCAGTATACATCTCCTGAAAGCATGACTCATATCTAAATTAAGACAGTTGTAAGCTCACACTTGCACTTAATGTGATAAATGAAACACGAGCAACTAAAATTCACTACCCCCACTTACATATTATAGTTGTTAAACAAAACAAAAAACATTTATTTACTTTATGTGCACGCGCGTGCACACACACACACACACACAAACAGAGGGAATACTCCTAACGACTACAGTCCTTGTTTCTGCAGCCGATCACCTGGGTATAGCTGGTAATTAGAACTCCCTTCTTCCATCACGTGCCCTGTATTCCCTTTGCCAGCAAGATTCCATCTGATAGCAATTCTTTTCCCTGGCAAGGTGACTCCAAACTTTACTCCTGATGGGTTGGAGCCATTAGTAGTCGTGTCAGAGTTAAAGTGCTTCAGTTTTTCACTGGCTTCAATCACAGGACATGGTAGCACTGAGCAACATCCTAAGGGGCCAATCTCCTGGTTTCCACACATGTGTTTCTTTACCTTCTTTATGTAGTATCAACCTGATATCTTCTTAGTAAACAAGATCACACTGCTACATACAGTAATTCATTTCTTTGCCTGTTAAGCCAGACACATAAGAGTCCAAAGTGGCTGTGATGCATTCTCCACTTCTAGTTCCATGGAATCAGGGTTATGTCTCCTGGTAAGAATACACCTCCTTTTCTAAAGAAGACTTCCAGATGGAAAGAGCATAGAGTCAAAGAGAAAGGAATCAAGAATTTTGCCAGTGGGTCAATAAGAGTAGTACTGAGTGTG
>PVJH01042224.1:0-14428 GCA_004026705.1 Nesogale talazaci
TAGCCTGGGTGCTCTAGGGAAGCAAAACCAGCGAAGCTTGTATATGTATCGATAGAGATTTGTATCAAGACAGTAACTCATGCAGTTGTAAAAGTGGCCACGTTTCCAGCCCAGGGAAGTCCAAGTTCCCAAGTCAGTTTTAAATTGGAGGTTCTCCTGACTCTAATAGTTACGGATGCTGATGAAACCAAGATCAATAGGTAGAAGACAGGCTTGTGACTGAAGAAGTGACGACACCATCTGGCTTGTGGCTGCAGGCATGCCTGGCAGGCAGCTGCTGAGGGGAATTAATTCTAAGGCAGCAGGTAAGATTTTAGGCCACAGATGTTTCCAGGCTTGGTAGGTTATTGACTCAAGTCAAAAGATCCAAAAGTTAGAATGCAGATCAGCAAAACACCAGAGAGCTTTACCACAATGTCTGCTTGCATGGGTCATAGGTCATACCCTCATAATCTCATCATGGGGGTGGCCATTAGGCGCTAACTGTCACACCACTAACCATCATGCTCCACCCAAGAATGTTAACAAACTCTCACAAGCACCATCTTTGAAAGTATTCTGTTCTGATTCACAGGGTTTTCACTGGCTAAGTTTTGGAAGTAGATTGCTCCAATTTTCTTCCTAGTTTGCCTTAGTTTGGAAGCTCTGCTGAAACCTGTCCATCATGGAAGACCCTCCTGTTATTTTAAATAACACTGAAACAGCTTCTAGCATCATCACAATACACAAGCCACCGCAGTATGACACAGTGACCACCGGCAATGGCAAATTAAAAACAAATGCATGAATTATAGTGAGTACAAGGAAGAAGATTATATTCTAGAATTGAATGTGGAAATAATTGTACAACACTTCTTGATATGATTGAATTACTGAAATGTATGGCATGTGGATGAAATGCTAATGGAAATGCTAAAGAAAAAGAAGAAAAAAAATCAGAGCAGTATAAAAAAGCTCCCATTTAAAAAGAGCTCTCTGGAGTCTGATAGCGTATACAAAATATTTCTCTACACAGTACGTCTTTCACTACCAGAAGAGTCGCCGCAGATGTCCAGCCAGCTTCTATTGTGTTTGTGCTGCAGCTGTGCAGTAATATTTTTTAGTATGCTATTTTCTTTTCAGAGGAAAATTGGAAAGTGGTACTTAGACTAAAATATAATCCTATCAATTTTACATAAAATATTGATAGGAAATAAAAATTTAGCATCCCTGGTGTGATTTCACTAGACTGCACAAAATACAAATATATAGATTAAGGAAAGTTAACATAATCCTTTTATGGGAACTAAAATCAATTACATGTCAGCTTTGTAGTATTATAAATGTATTTAGTCAGCATAGAATTTTTCCAGCAGTGTTTCCTGCAGATTGAAATTGACTAACCAGATGTTAAATATTAAATAGAACTAATCAAAGCATGGTTCAAGAGACTTTAAAAACAATGATCAAAGGGAGCTATTTATTACCTGATTCATGTAACTGTTGAAATATTGGCTCTGTGATATTATATTTAAACGTTTTTTTAAGAGCACATTTTCTAGCTTTACATGGACAATAATTAATGTTAATAAATTAACTCATAAACTATGTAGCTGGATAATTGTGCATAATAATTCTTGGAAGTATAACCAAGAAATTTAAAGCTAAATTTACAGAAATAAAATCTTACTGAAACATTTTGTACATGTATAACTTTTAATAATAATGTTTTAAGAAATACTATAATTCATTTGGTCTCTATCTATGCACACATCCACCATCCTCTGAAGCAAAAACAGAAGAGATACTACTACTCACTGCTGAAGGATCTGACTTGCAAAAAAGCATTACTCGAATTCAAAAATAGATAAAGCAATATATTTGAAAGCAGTCAAGGAAAAGTCTTTTTTGGGGGGGAAAAGTCTTTCATGTGCTCATAAATTCATTGTTTTATCATGACATATATGTCATACGTAAGATACATAGTTTTATGTGTATCATTACACACACCATGATATATAATTATATGTGATAGGATACAACCATATCAGAATATATAACATGTTATATATAGTTATATGTCACAATATATATAACACAGAGAAGGTTTTGAGGTGGAATTGTTGCATGTTGGGCAAGAATCAGAAAGGTCTGTGGTTTGAAACCTCCAGCTGCTCCAGGAGAGACAGACAGACAGGGCTTTCTACTCCTGTCGACAGTTCAAGGCCTGGAAGCTTACAGAGGCAGTTCCGCAGTGTTGTATAGGGCCACTCTGAGTTGACATTGACTCAATGGCAGTGAGTTCAAAAATATTATTTATCTAATGTACACATAATATAGTCACATCGAACATAGCTACACACAATACACATATAGTTTATTGACTACATCTTGTCATATAGTATCACATATTGCTATATTAAATAACACTGCATTATATATTATATATTCTCTCACTGCCATGGAGTCAATGGTGACTCAGAGTTAACACCTTTGGGTTTCTGAGACAGTCATGGTTTATGGGAGTAGGACGGACATTCTCTCTCCCACAGAGCTTCTAGTGGTTTTGTACTCCTGACCATGTGAATCGCCATGCAACTTGCAGCAAATACACCACTAGGGCTCAGAGCATTATATCATATTCTAACCTATCATGTCATAGCATATGCCATATAACTTTGTATATCATTATATTATATTTTTATGTTATGTAACATTTCATTATATCACATTGTATATTGACACACGTACTATACATCACACATATAATGATAAGTACCACATAAATGAAACACATGACATGTATCCATATCATTTTATAGATCATGATGTAAAATATGTTATACATTGCATTTGAACCACAGATCTCTGATTAAATAGCCCAATGCCTAACCCACGGCACCCTTGGGGCTTCACATATGTGTGTGTAACCAGATACACTGTATATATCGTATCTTCAACAAGAATCTTTCTTAAGATCTTATTTGACCCATTTTCTCTTGAAATATTTGAGAAAGAACAATTGATGAATGTGTTAGTCTGGGTTGTTGAGAGAAAGAAACCAGTGACACATATATGGTCAAGGAGTGTTGGTCATACGCAGTACTTGCCTGATCTGAACTCTTCACGTGCCGTCTTTTTTTTTCTCCATTTTGTATCACTTTGGCTCTAGGAGCTCATGATTCTCAGTTCCTGCTCTAAGGAAAATGTTTCGTCTTAAATGTGCCTCTCTAAACGTTAAGCTCCCTGATTTTGTCGCTCCAGTAAGGTTTATTTTAAACATACTTTGGTAAAGGTTTGTGTCTTCCTAAAACATTTCCGTATCTGACAGCATTGTATATTGCATTTTAACTTCCTTCTAATTGTTTAGACCATTTCTGATAAAATTTAAATCAATCAACCAACAAATCAATCTTTATTTATTAATCACTCTTGTGGTGTCACAATATTGTGGTGGTTAAAAATATCGAAAAGAGACATTTACTCTCAAAACATTTGTAATATAATTGGGGTAAGGCGATTAGGTGCAAAATTATCCAGTAGGAGACATTTTTGTGTGCAAATTGCATGGTTTGGGCCATGAGTATATTTTTAATGAGAGAGTTAGATGTGAATAAAAATTGAGATGAGGGTGAGTGAACATGATATGTTTGTTGTACATTAAGATATGAGAATAGATAGAGCAGAGGCTTGTATGATACGATATATACAATATACAATATGATATATACAATATGGACAATGGAATGGTGAGGAGTGAAGAAATATTCTTCAAGAATGAAAACCACTGCCTTTGAGTGGATCCTGCTCTTACTGATCCTGGGACAGCCCAGAGCCACTCGGCTGGGTTTCTCGGGTTTTCCCTGCCCTGTGGCGGGTTGGTTTGCACTGCTGACCTCTGGGTTAGCTATATGCGCCTAACTACTGCCCCATGCAGGACTCTTTCCTCGATAGTGAGAAGATAAATGTTTTCTTTGTCTCATGATTGATATAATATCACAATCTAAAGCTTTAAGAAAATGTTTATAACAACGAGGACATTTTTCTTTTTCCCTGACCCTGCCAGAAAGCATAGAAGTCATCACTTAAGCAATATACAATTGTTAACTTTCAGTGTTGGTTAGCTTAGCTTACTTCCTATTGGGCATAAACTAGTTAAATACAATTGGGAGTCTTGTATGACTTCCCATGACTCCACTGCCCCTTCATTCTTAGGGGACACAAATGGTTAAGCACTCAGCTGCTAATGGAAAGGTGGGTGCATTAAATCCACACCTGCACTGTGGAAGAAGGTGTGGCCGCCGACTGGGAGCTCAGTCAAACTTTGTAGTCTGGGGGTGGGGGGTGGTGAGGAGGAGGGAGGCACGAATGGAAATGGCCTTGATAGTAATGGGTTCTGCTTTTGTCTGTTGTCTTTGCTTCAACATGGCAGATTGCAAAGGGCTTGGATGGGGACAGGGAGTAAGCAGAGTAAATGAACAGAAGGAATTTGGCCCAGCCTGTAAGAGAACCTTTTCTCTTTCAAATCAGGACAGCGAGGAAGTACTCTGTGGGAGAGCAGTACCTGCCCTGACACACTGACTACAAGGCCTTGCAGGTGACACCAGGGTGTCAAAACCAGCGTGGACTCAAATACCAGTGATGGAATTAAAAGACCTAAGATGACAATTCCACACCAGACCTGAATAGGAGTATTTTAGTAACTGTTTTGGGTGAAGAGATTTCACTAGGTCTCTGGTGAGGTAAAATTGCTAGCATAATCAGAACCCCACTGTATGCCATTTATAGTTTTGTTGCCTATCATTAAGCTTCAATTAACTGTATGATAATAGGTACCTAATTTTCATTTTGAATGCCATTGCTATTCTCAGGCAATCCTTATGCGGTCTTCATGATTTGAAATCCCAAAGTTAAAATAAAAAGAAAACAAAAAAAGGAAGAAGAGCATTTGAGCTCTGTGTAAGATTTAAAAATTTTTAAATTTGGGGCTTTATTTCATGAAGCTGGCAAGAAGATTTCTGAATGGCAAGGATCCTGAGTGAATATTCCCTGATTATTGTTAAATCACAATAAGTAAAAACAATTGTTAAATTGTTAACGAGTGTCTCCTTCCAAGTGAGGAATCGGCAAATGGCACTGCTTACTGAACAACATTTCTCTCTGGGTATTCTCCAAATTGCATAAAGAATCAAAGTGTGTATGTGTGTGGCTTTTTTTTTTTTGAGCGACAATTTCTATATAGTAGGCTTTGTGTGCTTAACAGATTAACTGCTTTTTCTGTTATTCTTTCTCCCAGGGTTCAGGAAAGAAAATGACATAATAGATTTCCTTCTTCTTTCCCTTCGGATCACTGTAAACCTCCTTAGTGAAACCCAGTTGCTCCTTGGGAGGTAAAGAGCGAACTAACCTCTGTTTCTACAAGTTACAAAATCATTTACATTTATTACCCTTGCACAGTGAGGCCCCAAAGCCGCAGAGCTATGATTCTCCAAATCACTGCATTCTAAGCTTGACTGATTGGTTTAAAAGCTTGTAAAGGATTTATAATGATTCACTGTGTAAGCCAATGATTTTATATTTAAGGTAGGAGACGGCTTAGAAATGACAGAAAACTTGAGATTCTCCTTGGACCCAGCAGGTGACCAGCTGTTTTCAGGCATTTAGATAAAACAGCATTTCTTCGGCTCTGTTTGACTTCCACATTTGTTGAGTGCATGCACATTATAATATATGCAGGCACAATGATATTAGCTCCCTATTTATATAGTGCGACCAGTGCAGGATTTGGCTATATTAATCTCTGAGTATATTCACCATCAGAACATTAAAAAACAAACAAACAAAAAAGGCTTCTGCAGCTTTTGAACCTTGCCTACCGCACCTTCATAAACTTTAATTGCCTTCCCAAATTCCTGCTTTGCTACTTACATAGCCGCTACCACTCTGTGTTGCTTAGAACAGATATGGAACTTTGTTGGCCTGCTATTTGACAATAGCAGGTCACAGCACGGTCTCTGACACTTTCAAATGACTCAACAGCCTCTAACCCCAACAGCACAGGTCCATGTGGAAGAAGTAAAAATCATGGAGCACATAGAGAAAAAACAACGTTCGCCGTAGCTCTGCTTGGGGTAATCAATAGCGACAGTGTGTGATTTGTGGGGAAGATCAAATGGTTTAATAAGGAAGTGATTAAAAGTAATTAAAGGAGAGGACTGCTGAAATATTTATTGCATCAGGATTCTTCAGCGTCTCTACCAGCTGCTCGGTTTCTTTTTGCCAGCAATACTGAGGGCACCCACTGGAGTAAGTTCTTTGGTAGAAGGAAGTTCTGTCACACTACCCTTCAAATCTACTTCCTGAACTACAATTCAACTCGTTCTACTCGTTCTCTCCACCTCTACAGCCAGCAAACCCCGTTCTCTGGCTCCTCTCTTGCTGACCACCCAGTCTTTCTGCCTAACAGACACCTGTGCGGCTTTATACCACTGTCTGCTGGTGGTGTCTTGCTATCCAAATCAGGTCTACAGGGAGAGGCCCTCTACCTTCCCTCCCTAATCCATCTCCCTAGTTTATCTGGTGCAGCTCTGTCATATTTTGAAAAATATCCAGTGCCACTTGTCCCAAGTATAGCATCATATTTAGAAGTACAGTGCTTAGACTCAGACCCAACTTCTAGTCCCAATTATTTTACCTGTTGGCTACAGCACTTTAGAAGGGACCAATCTCATTGAATCACTGTGTCCTTGTTGCATTTATCCATTTCAGAGAGGCTTTGTAGATTAAATAAGTCAATGTTGTAATAAGTCTTTAGCTTCCTAACTGGTATGTATGAAGTTTTAAAAATAATCTGTTATTATTATTAAGCTTTCTCCAATCCTGAATTTACTCATCGATCATCCTAGTTTAATAATAACTTTTTCCATATAAAACCATTCTGGGAGGCAGCCGCCCTTCCCCCAGGAGAGTGTGCTTTGAAGGACAACACTGAAGCTGCAGCTTGGGGAGGGAGATATGCCTGACCAGAACACACAAGAACAAATGAAGGGGGATGAAGAGAAATGGAGTGCATGCTGGCCCACTAAGCCTTCAGGACGATATTCCCACTCAGAACAGCCAATGCACAGAGGATCATATGGCTGGCCCCACTATGAAATATGGCTTCCCTCAATGACCTAAGGCTCTGGGGGGACAAAAGTGGAGAAGCGGGATTGGGTTTATACCCTGTCTTACCCAACCACACCATGACAAAAAACTAAGGGTGTGCAACAGAACTTGAAGTTCTAGATGGAGTGCCAAGGATATACTTTGGGGCCAGGGTGTGTCACTCCATCCAGCTCAACTGGGGGGCATCCTGGAGGTCAACAAACAGACCCTGAACTACTTGCAGGTTATTATTATTATTATTGACATATATTATATATATATATATTTTGCACTATATAACATTGGGGTTTCTTTGTTTTTATCATCATTTTAGTTTCCTAGGTTGTTTCATCTTAGGATGCATGTGTTTTTTGTACATATTTTGTTTTTTCTAGGTCTATCTAGATAATATAGGCTGGATGAACAGTGTGGAGATGAAAATGACAGGACTGATGGTTCAGGAGGGGGCATGGGAGATAGGGAGACAGGGGAAAGGCAGTGGTGTTGACTAGTCTAGGGACAAGGGAATAACAAGGAATTCAAAATCAGTGACAAGGTACGTATGAGAGGCACAATTGGGACTGATCAAGAGTAATGTAACAGAGAGAGAAAATACTGAAACCCAAGTGGAGACTGAGCATGATAGTGGGACAAGAGGAAAGTAAAAGAAAATAGAGGAAAGAACTGGGTGATAAAGGGCATATATAGAGGTTCAAATTCAGGCATGTACATATGTAAATATATTTATACAGGATGATGGGAAAATAGATCAATGTGCATATACTTATAGGATTAGTATTAGGACAGCAGATGGACATCTGGGTCTCCACTCAAGTACTTCCTCAGTGCAAGAACATTTTGTTCTATTAAATTGGCATTCCATGATGCTCATCTTCCCAACTTGATCTCTGAAAACTAATGTGTGCATAAGCAAACGTAGAGAAGAAGGCAGATGGTGCCTGGCTATCAAAAGATAGTTTCTGGGGATTTTCTTTTTGGCTGCCCCTGCTCTTTATTGAGCAGGATGGCCTTCTCCCTCGAACTTTCTGTCTCAATCTCTCTTGAAGCTCAATTTCCTAGATAAAGCCTTGAAGTTCTTAATCTGAAACTTGTTCTAGTTCACATTTCTCCATTTTGTATACATGATATCATGCATGACTTTGCACATGCCTTGCTAAAATGCAACTATGCCATGATCATAAAGTTAGTGATATGATCTAATCGCATATATTTTTCAGAAAAGAAATGAGGTGGTCCTTGGTTAAATCACAGCCCCCCCCCCATACCCACCCACTCCCAGGGGCTCCCAAACACCCCTTTGAATTCTTGTCTAGATTTATTGTCAAGTTCTGTGGTCCTCAGGCATGTCAGAGTAGATCTATGTTGCGCTGAGTTTGGGATAGCTGATTTTGGGGGAGTAGATTACTTTTCATTAAAGGCGCCTGTAGGTGCACTCCAGTTTTTCACTTACCAGCCAAACATTTTCACCCTTTGGGCCCCCTGGATAATAGTAATGGGGCATATCCCCAATGAAGCAAACTCACTTCTGTGAGGTTGATTCCAACTCAGAGCTACTTGAAGCTAAAGCAGACAGTCTCACCTTTCTTTTGTAGGCTGGTAGGTTTGAACCACTGACCTTGTGGCTACCACCCCACTGCTTCATTCACAGTACCATCAGGACTCCTTAGCTATTAATTTTCCAATACAGGGATAGATTATTAAAAGTAGAATATAACCTACCTAATAATCAGGGAAACCAAGTCATGGTATTTCCTTTTAATCATTTTATTGGGGGCTCATACAGTTCTTATCACAATCCATACATCCATCCATTGTGTTGAGCACATTTATACATCTGCTATCATTGTCATTTTCTTTTCACTTGAGCCCTTGGTATCAGCTCATCCCCCACCCCCTACCTTCCCTCCCTCACGAACACTTGATAGATTACAATTTTTCCCATGTCTTATACTAACTGATATCTCCCTTCATTCACATTTCTATTGCCTGTGCTCCTGGGAGGGGATTATATGTTGATCATTGTGATCAGTCCCTACCCCCTTTCTTTCCCTTTACCCTCCTGGTATCGCTACTCTCACTATTGGTGCTGAGGGGTTTATCTGTCCTGGATTCCCTGTGTTTCCAGCTCTTCTCCATATCCCTGTACATGTGCTGATCTAGTCAGATTTGTAAGGTAGAATTGGGGTTATGATGGGGGGAGCTAGAAGAAAGTTGTATGTTTCAGTGGTACTATACAGCACACTGCCTGCATTTTTCCTTGTGACCCTTCTGTAAGGGGATGTTCAATTGTCTACAGATGGACTTCGGGTCTCCACTCTGCCCTCCCCCTCATTAACATTGATATATTTTGTTCTGGGTCTTTGATGGCCATGGTATTTTCATTCACCTCATGTGCTTATGAATGTTGGGTGTTGAATAAGGAAGACATAAAAAAATGGGTGCACTTGAACGATGGCACTGACAAAGTATATTGAAAGTACCATGGACTAATAGCAAAGAGAATCAGCTTGGAAGAAATACAGTCACATTGTAGTAGAGGTAAGGATGGGAATACCCCGTTTCATATGCTTTGGATGTATTATCAGAGGAGATCTCTCTCTGGAAAAGAACATCATGCTTCTAAAGTGGAGGGGCAGCAGAAAGGAGAAAAGCCCATGACAAGCAGTATTAAGACAGTGGCTGTCACAATCAGCTCGAATTAAGAACGATTGTGAGGGATCCACAGGACATGGCGTTGTTCCATTCTGTTGTACAGAGAGTGGCTAGGAATCAGCGCTGACTTGATGGCGTCTAAGAACAGCCACAGTACCAAAACAAAAAGCTCATTGTATCTTCCCTTATGTGCTTTGCCTGCAAAATTTGCATTCTCATAAGGTCACGAGGACATTTGTCTTTAGAAAAGTATTTTGTACAAGAAAGTCTATTATTTATAGTCTAAGAAGCACCAAGGCAGGTGGAAGAGAGTCAGAGACTGACAGAGTTGAGACTTGACTTTCTGGTGGACACTTATTTTCTTTGTTGCCTGAGTTGACGTTGTTCTTAACTGACTTGTCTCATGATGGCAGTATCTGTTTACATCTTGAAAGCATCTCTTTATTCATGATATACATTTCCCACTGTGGATTAACATAAATTCTCAGGGGAATTTATTAGCCTAATTGATTTAATCATTTGGGGTTGAAAAAGTACTGAAGGGGAAATGGAAATGTTCATTCAAGATATTGACTTATTTAATTATTCCATTATAGCTTTTGAAGATCTCCTCTCCTTTTGTATTGTAGGCCAATAAACAATATGGAGAGATGAGAAAATTTGAAACATATATGATAGTCTGGATTTTTCTAGAAAAGATGTTGTGAACTAGAAGTCTAACATCCAATAGACGATGTGAAGAGTCTGTTATTTGTATTATTCTTTTTTGTCACTTTATTGGGGGCTCTTATTGCTCTTATACCATTCCATACATCAATGGTATCAAACATATTTATACATATATTGCTATCACCATTTTCTAAACATTTACTTTCTATTTGAGCCCTTGGTATCAGCTCTTCCTCCTCTCTCCCCCTACTTCCTGCCCTTGTGACTCCTTGGTAAATTATAGATTATAATTATTTTCATACTTACATGGATCATTGTTTCTCTTCCCCCACACTCTGTTCCCCTGGAGGGGGGGCTTATTGTGTGATTGCGCTATTCTGATTAACACTCTTTGTGTGTGTGTGTGTGTGTGTGAAAAACTTATATGAGGTGGTTTTAAAAATTGATGGGAAAATTCTGTGATCTTTAAATTTCATTTTTTCCCACAATTGTTTTGAAACTACACTGGATGCAGTTATATAATTTTACTTCAGTTTATTTTTTAAAAATACTTTTTTTGGTGGTTCTTACATCTCTTATCACAATTCATACATTCATCCAGTGTGTCAAGTGCATTTACACATATGCCACCACCATCATTTCAAAGCATTCTTTTCCCACCTTCTACCCCACCTTCCCTCCCTCACGAACCTTTAATAAGTTATAGATTAACTATACTGCACCCTGACTGCAACTCTTCCTCATGACCCTTCTGTAAGGGGATATACAATTGTCTACGGATGGGCTTTGGGTCTCCACTCAGCACTCACCTTCATTCACATTGATACGATATTTTGTTCTGGGTTATTGATCCCCATGGCACTTTCAATCACCTCATATGCATATGAAAGTTGGATGTTTAATAAGGAGGATCTAAGAAAAGTGAATGCATATCCATTTCCATATCTTATCTTGACCTCTGTTACCCATCACCCACCATTCTGTTATATGTCCCTCTGGAAGTGAGTTTTAGACTTATCCTTGTGATTGATTCCTTCTTTCTTCCTACAATCTCTCCCAATCCTCCTGATATCTCTATTCTCCTTGTTAGCTCTGAGGGCTTTGTCTCCTCTGGATTCCATGTGTTGTAGGCCCCTATTTGTAGCAGTGTACATGCTTGGTCTAATCCAATTTGTAAGGTAGAACTGATGTGAAGGAAGCACCAAAGAACTAGAGGAAAGTTGCGAGTTTCATCAGTGCTATATTGCACTCTGCTGGCTCATCTCTTCCCTGTGATCCCTCATAAGGGGATGGCCAATTGGGTCTCCACTCCATGCCCCTCCCCCGCCCCCCCCCCCGCCCAATTCACCTTGGGTAGGGTTTTATTTTGATTCTTAAATACCTGATCCCATCGACACCTCATGATCACAAGAACACTTTGTTCTTACAATCCAGCATACTCTGATGCTTACCTTGACATGATTGCTGAAGACACGATGAGTGATGAAGAGAGCTGATGGTGGTGAAGAAAGCTGATGGTGCCCAGCTTTCAAAAGATATGATGTCCGGGGTTTTAAAGGCTTGAAGATAAACAGGCAGGCATCTAGTTGAGAAGCAACAAAGCCCACATGGAATAAGCAACCAGTCTGTGTGATCATGAGGTGTTCTTGTGTTAAGGGAATACTTGAGTCAAGGCCCAATGTCCATCTGCAACCTTAATTTGTAACATACAAATATGAGTACATAGTTCTATGCCCCTCTCATTTTACATATATATTTACATATGTACATGCCTGTATTTAGGCTTATATTAATGACCTTTTCTTCCTAGTTCTTTCCTCTATTTCCTTTTACTTTTCTCTTATCCAACTTTTCTCATGTTCAGTCTTCATTCAGATTTAGTAATTCCTTGCTGCTACATTGCCCTTCATTAAGCCCCACTAGGAATCCTACCACCTTCCCTCAACACCTAACCATCTTTTCATTCTTTCCCACTTCACCTCTTGGCTTTCTTCCTAAACATGAATTTTGAAACATTGATATTTGTATAAGCTCACTTTTTACTTTCACAAATCTATGAGAAGTGTATCTATATCTACCATAGAATGTTGGTGATAGTGTCACCTAACATGTTTTACTTCTGCTCTTTTCTATTGATTATTGTTTGCTGTGGCTAGCCAGCCATACCTAGAAAGAGGTTCTCATGCCCAGAGATAAGTACATAGGAAACATATGAGCTACTATTTGGATTTTTCTAGAAGTCCTTTGTTTGTAGATGAGAGGCTTAAGATTTGGCAAATGTAAGCAAGAGTCGGTGGCATTTGCTTATTGAAATGTAGCACTCTTTCGCTTACAAACAAGGGAATTTAGAGAAAGCAGGGCTATATAGGTGTATTCTGCACTTCCAGTGAATTGGACGACTTATTGGCAAGCAGGCAATACAACCTGCAGCTATGGTCTAGTCTCATAGTTTGACTGTAAGGGTCTTCTTCCAAGTTCTTGTGGTTTTAGGGAAGAACTCTGTTCTTTTCCACTTCAGATGGGAGGACTTCAGTTCTTTTTTAAAAAAATCATTTTATTGGGGGCTCTTACAACTCTTATAACAATCCATACATCACTTGTATCAGGCAGATTTGTATGCATGTTGCCGTCATCATTTTCTAAACATTTACTACTTGAGTCCTTGGCATCAACTCCTCTTTTTTCCCCCTTTATTCTCCCTGTCCCACCCTCATGACCCCTTGGTAAATTATAAATTATTATTATTTTCATATCTCCTACCGACTGTTTATATCCCTTTCACCCACATTTTTGTGGTTTGTCTCCATGGGGGTTATTATGCATTGATCATTGAGATCGGTTTCGCTTTCCTCTCTTCCAGCTCTCACTTTCCCCTTGTACCCTCCTGGTGTCACTACTCCAATTTCTGTTCCTGAGCGGTTTCTCTGACTTGGATTCTATGTGTCCTGAGCTCTTATCTGTAGCAGTGTATATGCTTCAGATGTACATGCTTCTAGTCTGAACTGAAAGGCAGGACTGGGATCATGATAGTGGGGGGGGGGCCGGTGAGGGAGCCTCAGAGAACCAGAGGAATAGTGTGTGCTTCATCAATGATACACTATGGCCGGGTTGACTCATCCCTTCCTTGTGACCCTCCTGCGAAGGGAAGTCCCACTGTCTACAGATGGGGTTTGGCTCTGTGCTCTGAACTCCCTCCTTTTCAACCATATGGTTTTTGTTTTGTTTTGGGTCCCTGAAAAGGAGGAAGACCCTCCGGCAGATGGATGCTCACAGTGACTTCTCACAGTGGGCTTCAACAAGCAATGATTCTGAGAAGGTGGCGGGACTGGGCAGGGTTTCATTCTGTTGTCTAGAGGATTGCTATGCATCTGAACTACCAGGATGACTGAGTACAAGCCAGAGGAGAGGAGGACCTTAGGAACCTATGTGTTTGTGTAGCATTTCAATAGTGCTCAGAACTACCAGCCTCATGTATAGTTATTTGTGGATGAATTTACTGAATATTTACTGCTTTAAATTTTGGAAGGCTTCTGTTTTCTGGAAACATTCAGGATCTAGTATGATTAGCTAATTTTTTGCATGTCCCATCATTTTCTATATAGTCATATTTCAGCTGTCCTCACATTACATTAAGTCATAGACAAAGAGCTCTCTTATGAGTCTAGGTGTTTCTTATAGTCACAGCAACAAGAAAAACCTGGGTGTTTTTCTTTCCTTCTCACACGTTCCTTTCCTTTATTCTACCCGCCCCCCTCCCCAATCGGTTCCTCTGCACTCCCTACCTCTCTGCCTAGCAGAGCAGGTAGCATAAAGTAGATGATCCAGAAATGAAAATTAAGTAAGTAAATACATAATAATTGTTCAGAAAAAATTGCTCATTGAACAAAGACATCTTCACATGCCTATCATCAACATTGTGAGGAATAACACAAGTCTGGGATACAAAAAAACAATTAAAACA
>PVJH01042225.1:0-14439 GCA_004026705.1 Nesogale talazaci
GTCTTCCTCACTCGCTGTCCTTTTATTATTTTCATTGCACATCGATTGATTAAATGGGGTCATATCTCAACTTAATCTCAACAAATTACCTTTTTCAAATTCATTTCTCAGCCAGAACAAAGGAACAAATTGTCAAACCTTGTTCTTATTATAAGGAGTCAGGGACTATATATGAATTGGACTTTAAGCATAACAGATCCCCCTTCATAGACTCTAAGGATGGATAGCAGCATTTCCATTGTTGTGCTTTAATAAGGAGACACTTTCCTGTGATTCTCTTGGTACTTCTGTGCTTAATGATAACTGTGTGAAGGCAATTATAGTAATCATGGCATGAAAAAGCCAAACCAATCAAGCGCTCACATCCCTCAGGGATGGCAAGCAACCTATTTCCCAGGTAAGCAACCTATTTCCACAGAAATTCTAATGGAGAAAGAGGCCACCTGAAATGAATAAAGAGGGAGGTAATGAATTCTAATGATGGCATTGAAAACAGTTGTTGCAGAGAGAACTTTCGTTTGTTCCACTACATTTGACCATATAAAGGTGATTTTATTTTTAACCTTTTCAAGACTCAAGTGTTTCTGCTTTGGATTTCTGGTGATATGTTGTGTCTCTGGTAGTGGAAGTCATGTTTAATCAATAAGCACCTCTGATTTCACTATGAAATATAGGTTTGGAGCATATTATGCAGGATATATATACCCTTCCAGAATCTACCTGGGCATCGAGCGAGGTCCCTTGAAAGGTATATGCAATTTAGGGTTCCTGAAAAGGCAACACTCATGCAAACACAGAATAATTGTGAGAAAGGCAACCAATCGATTTACACATAGGAACCTTGATGTATATGATAAGCCTTTCTTCCAATAATAACGCAAAGGAGAAAAATATTCACCCCTCCAGTATGCATCACCTCCTAGCTCACTCACTCACTCACTGTCTTTGAGTCCATTATGACTCATTATGACCCTCCTGTAGGACTTCCTTTGTGGATTCCCAAGACTGTAAATCTTTAGATGAGATGAGAAAGCCTCATCTCTCTCCTTAGGGGGAGCAGCTGTTCTTTTCAAACTGCTGACAGTGCAGTGTGCAGCCCCCTGCATAACCCACCATCCTACTAAAACTCCTGTTCCCTGCGACAAATAATTTGTGACACACATATATTTCTTCCATTTTGAGCAGTTATTTATGTATTAAAGTTCTTGTTGTGATTTAGGTTGAAATTTACAGAGCAAATTGATTTTCTGTTAAACAATTCGTAGACGTTTTGATTTGTGGCATTGATCGTAATTCATATAATAGAATAGCACACTTCCCATTTCCTCCTATCACCATTTCCAGTCATTTTTCTTTCCTGCTACTTCCCCCCTCATGAGCTTTATCCCTGGGTCAATGCTGCCACTTTTAACCTCAGGTTGTTGAGTGTCCGAATGAGTAGGGAGTGACGTGAAGTTTCTGTCCACCATATAGGACTGCTATGTGAGTTCCAACTCCTCTTGCTAAACCTTGGATAAATGAGTCCCTCTACCAAGAGCCTGAATGAATGCATTCTGCTTCAGAGTTTTCTGAAATGACAAAAGAACTTTCTCTGTTCTCTTATAAATGCACCCTGAGAATGTGGCCATGCAAACACCTTTAGCAGCGATCACTGGCTAGTGTGAGATGGGGATTAGTGGGTTAAGGGTTCCACCTCCTGATTTGTATGCTCGAATTTCTGAAAGGAATTGCAATCATTTTTATTTCTTAGAAGTAAGTTCTGGAAAAACTGCACCCTTCAGGGGTTTAAGCAATAGTCCCACTCTATTGGCACTTCCTTCTGTTTCTTTGTCTTACTGCTTCTGGGACTTCTGCTTCCCCAGGTCATTTGCTAGACAAACTACCTGCCCCGAGACCTTGTCTCAACCTCTGATATCAATGGGAATCAAACGAAGACACAGAAAGTCTCGAAGATGTTCATTTTTCTGCTTTATGACAAATGTGCTCGCTTCTGCCAGAAAGGTAGCTGGATTGAATATCGGATAAGGAATATTTATTATATGGAACCCAGGAGTATTATGAATCTGGGTTATGTGCCAGGCTTCAGATTCCCACTGCTTTGCAGAATCTTCCTCATAAAACTTGGTGGAGATGTTGAAAATCCAAAGTCACAGACAGACAAATTATTGCTATTGGACTTTTTAGCACTCACTCAGATAACATATTTTTTAGAGAAAATCTACTCCAGAGCAAAATTGGAAGCATTGAAGGGAATACACCTTATAGGCCTATAATTTTTCACCTTTCAGATTCCCTTACATATCCAGCTCAAGCAATCATTAATATTGCTTCAGAGCATTCCAAGTCGTCCCCAGTGAGCAGTATGCTACTAACTCTAACCACCTTCTCAGAAACGTGAAGTTCAAGCAGTATCTAAAAGCCGAGATCAATGAGTCATGAGAAAGCTAAATGGGATGACTGGCCTTCAAAAACTTCCCAAGCCCAATTGTCGTTCGAGAGAATGCTGATGGATGCTCTCTGAGGCACCACCATTAAAATAACTCTTAATACTTCACAGTTTCCACTCCCGAATTATTTACCATGTATTCATATATTCCAGAGCCATCCCATTCAAATACAGAAGCCTTTTCCCTAGTTCTTCTCAAAAGAGAAAAAGAGAATGAAAGTGATTTATGTTACAGCAATCACAAAGACAAAATTAGAAGTCAGCAGTTCCTCGGTTCAAGAACACCTCCTTTAATGATGTAAGCATGAAGCATTCAAACTGGACTGGTGCATCAACTAAGAAAGCTTTTGCTTGCCTGTTTGTTTGTTTCTCTGTTTGTTTGCCTTCTAGACAGTACTATTTGTTGTGGCCCAGAAAATTAACTCAATGCACTGTTTAAGTGTAAGGCACTTGAAGCTCTTAAGAATGAAGGATCTTCTTGCTCCACTCAACATAAAGGTTATAGATATCTCTCAGTTTATTGTTGGTGTTGGTGAAACAACATGCTTTAACAGCAAAAAATGAGGTGCAGACTAGAGGGAGTGGCTTTAGAAGTGAGAACAGGAAGGAGGCCTGACACCTTTTCATGTATCCATGCATAAGAAAGATATGTTTATAATAAAAATGCATTATGAGCTAACATACTATTAACGTAGAGTACGCATTCCAAAAGCAAACTCACTGCCATTGACCAGATTCTGATCCCTAAAATCTCTGTATTACAGAGCATAGCTCCCCCTGTGAGTTCCTAAGGCTGAAAGTCTTTACCAGAGTAGAAACCTGGTGGTTTCGAACAACTGACCTTGTAATTAGCAATCCAGCCTGTAACCCACCAACCACCTGGGCTCCTGAGTTCCCACTTCCAAGTAGCAATCTAGTCTGCGGCCTGTAGTCAACGAGCTTTCAGACTACCCAGAATAAGAAGGCATAGATCCAAGAGAATCTGTTACTGCCTAGTCCATTCCGACTCACGGTGACCCCAGGTGCATCGGAGTGAAACTTTGCTCCTTAGAGTTTTCAATGGCCAACTCTCCAGAGAGAGGTGTTCAGGCCTTGCTCCTAAGGCACTACTGGGTGTTTTTGAACTGCCGAAGTAGAGGATGGTGATTACTTATATACCGACAATGTAATTTTCTAACAGCTTACCTTTTCATTGTTGTACTCTACATTCGCTCTGTGTGTGTGTGTGTGTGTGTGTGCGCGCGCGCGCGCGCGCGCGCGCGCGCGCATGCGTGTTCATTCCTTTGAAGTGTGCTACAGTAATTACGGTACTTCACCCTTCACAGAGCGGGACGCCTCTCTTGGAAAGTAAGACGTTCTTTTGCACAACCAGGATCACGTTTTTGTGTGGTTGTTCCCGTGAGGTGCCATTGAGTCACGTCTGACTCACAGTTGCGTCATCATCCCAACCGTCCTAAGATTTGCGGCCATGGTTGCAGGCAGTGTGGCAATCGCTTTCTCTTTTCTTGCCGCCCCTCAGCTTTATCAAGCATATCTTGTCCAGGGACTAGTCTTACCAAGTCTCAAGCTCATTCTGGCTCTATTTCCTCCAGGACTGATTTGACTTTTGGGTAGTTCCTGGAACCCTCAAGATTCCTCCACAGCACTATGATGCAAGCACATTGAGTCTTCTTCAGTCATCCTTATTCAGCTTCCATGCCGGGTTTTACATGCCTATGAGGAATCCAAAATACCACAGCTAAGTAAATTAACAATCACTGATCATACCTAAGTAAATGAACAGTTTCCTCCAGTGTAGCTTATCATTCTGCACATTTTATTGCAGAAATGTTTCTATGTTTTGTTTTTCCTTGAATTTACTTTTTAAAGTGAGCAGGTTTTATAAAATGTCACCAAGGTTTGCTGCATTCCTGTATGCAGTATAATTCACATTTTTCCTTGATGACTGTATTTCTGTATAATTAGAGGTTAATCTAAAATTTGATTAAAGTAGAACTGAACATCCATAGTGCTCATACTTCAAAGCTGATGATATGTACTTCATATTATAGGACATCAGGAGACAAATGATATCAAGCTTTCTCATTGCAAGTGATGCTAAGTTTGATTATAGAGATAACATGATAGCCACCACAATTATACATTGAATAGTAGCAAGTAGTCTGTGCAGTGAGAAGTCAGTTATTTTCTATTTTCCAAAATCCTTCACAAAAAAATGGTTTTGCATTTATTTATTCCATCTCTGAATAATTGATTTCACAGAAGTTGAAAACCACAATTTTAACACATCACATGACATTCCAAATGGTTCTGGGTAAACGATAGTTCTCAAAAAATAGCAGTTTAAATATTGTGACTTCATCGTCAATGGTATCATATGTTGCGTTAGTTCATAAGGTCTTCACTGATTAGTTTTTGTCATGAAAATCAAATAATTCTGTGGCATCGTTTGTAGCGATGTCTAACTATAGCTGATTGCCAGTATCAAACACAGCCTGCCTGGGTTAAGCGATGGCATCAGCTGAAAACGCAGGTGTGAACTGAGAGAATAATTTGTTTCACATTCCTTTCATATTTGACTGCTCCCCTTTACTCCAAGTTAGCAATATTTTAATAGCATCATCAATATTATAATCCCTCCAGAACTCCCTTCACCTCCTCACACCATCTGGGGTAGCCTTGAGTGCTTTTGACAAGGTCAGTGGTAAATAACAGGCCTTAAAGGATGTTGCAGGTGCATCAGGGCTGTTCCCCGATCCACTGGCTGAAGTTGGAGACATAAAAAGATGACCGTTAGGTTGGGGGTGACCAGGAAGAAGGTGAGGCTGTCCACTCCCTAAAAGATTTAAGTCTCACAAACACTGTCTAGGGTTTCTAGGACTTGGACTTAACTAAAGGGCAGCAGTTTGGGATCTTGATTTACATGGACACGAATATCAGCTGACGCGCGAACTCTCCAGGTGCATTCTCAAGCACCCACGGAATCTTGTAAGAAATAGTCTTGGCCAACCCATAATGATCAACAGCAGGGACAAAATGTTCAAGAACCCATCTCCAGAGTTAGCAAATAATGATACTGTGTGCATTTGACTTCTAGACAATGGAAAGAGATGCCTTATGGATTTCGTGAAATACATTTAGATCGAGGGATTGAATTTCAAATCCCTAGATGTGTTAAGAGTACATAGGTAACTGGCAGAAATTCATTGCAGATTCAGAATGGGGTGTAGAACATGTGATAGTATAGCTGATAGATGGATCTTGAATCAAAACAATGAATGCCAAAAAGAGATTTGTGTTTCATTGACTGTGCAAGGATATTTGACAGCGTGAACCATAATAAACTGTGGACTGCCTTGAGAAGAGAGGAATTTCTGAACACTTCATTATGCTCATGAAGAACTTGGACATGGATGAAGAGGCAATTCTGCAAACAAACTAGGGTTCAAGCCAGAAAATGTGTGTTTCAGGGCTGTATCCTCTCACCATATTTGCTCAATGTGTATGCTGAGCAAATCATCAAAGAAGCTGAATTATATGGAGAAGAAAGGGTTATTAATAGAATGCAAAATGCAGATGACACAACCTTGAATGCAGAAAGAGAAGAGGAATTGAAGCACTAGCTGATGAAGATCAAGGATTGTAACCTTCAGTCTGGATTATGATTAAATGTAAAGAATACTAAAATCTCCACAAGTGGACCATTATGATAAACAGAGAAAAGATTGAAGTTGTCAAGGATTTTGTCTTGCTCAGAACCACAATCGATCCTTATGAAAGCAATAGTCAAGAGATAAAATGACGCATTGCATCAGGTAAATCTGCTGCACAAGACCTTTGAGAGTTTTGAAGAACAAGGATATTACTTTGAGAACTAAGTAACATTCTCAGTGTACTCACCATTACATCATATGCATGTGAAACATGGACATGGAATGAGGAACACCTAGAGGAAGGTGCTGGAATTATGACCTATGGCCCTGGAAAAGAATATTGAAAGTGCCATTGACTGCTAAAAGGACAAACCGATCAGCCCTGGAAGAAGATGAGAGTGCTTGTAAAAGGCCAGAGGGCAAGACTTCATCTTACATACTACTGCCATGTTACCTGGAGAAACCTGGCCCAGGAGAAGGACATTATGCTTTGTAAATTGGAGAGTTAGACCCTCTTAGAAATGGATTGACACAGTGGCTGCATCAATAAACTCAGCCATAGGAACAATTTTGAAGATGGCACTGGATCCGTGTCATGTTTCCTTGTGTTCTGCACAAGGTCACTATGGGTCTGAGCCACCTTGATGGTACCTAGCACCCATAAATGTGCTGTAATGAAACAATAATAATAGCCTGTCCTTCGGGGCTTTATGACTGGAATATTTTTTCTCTCTTTCCATATATAAGTCTTTTTTGGAATTGTTTTCTTTAAAGTGATCCAGTCTTCTCCACTTTAACTATTTAAATAAATCTTCAGAATCTGAAGAAACTCATTTGTAGTACTTAAAATAGCACTTGCTGCTTCACCCTGCACTTAAATATTGTATAAATATATTCTTCCTGTTAAATGATTGAGCCAACCCTGTTGGTGGTGGTAGCTGCAATCAAGTTGGTTCTGACCCACGGTAACCCTAAGTGATACAAAACGGAGCATTGCCTCGTTCTATGCAATCCCCACAATGGCTCTTAGGTTCAATTGCACTGTGGCAGCCCCTGTGTCAAGCCATCTCGTCTAGGCCTTCCTCTACCTTAGTAGGCACGATGTTCTCTTCCAGAGACCGGTCCCTCCTTGTAACACATCCAAAGTACGTGAGACGAAGTCTCCAATCTTGCCTCCAAGGAACAGTCTGACTTGGGCTTCCACCAAGACTGACCTGCTGGTTCTTTTGGCAATCCCTGGTGTCTTCAGAATGCTTCATCAACACAATTGCACCAATTCTTCTGTGGTCTTCCTTATTCAATGTCCAACTCTCATAGACCACTGAAGATATTCTGACTTGGGACAGATGCACTCCAGTCCTCAAAGTAATATCTCTGCGTTCAATGCCTTTAAGAGGTCTTGTGCAGCACATTTCCCTAGTGCAAAACGTCACTTGATCTCTTGACTGTTGCTTTCACAATCTACTTGCAACAAATTCCTCATCAGCGTCACCTTTGCTTGCTGTAAATGTAACTTTCAAATAATTGAAAATTGTTTGAACTTTTCCTTATGCTAAAATAATATAAATACAGCTATTAAACTGAATGTGATCTTCTAAGCAGATTATCAATTGCCTTTCCATCCCAATAGCTTAATAAATGTATTGCTTAGTAATGATTGTAGCTTTCATTAGGGCAGAAATTTTCATGTTCTACTTTAAAATTACTCAAATGGTTTACTAACTGTGGCCCGACACTTTTCCATTTATTGCCAAGTACTTTATTATTTCCACTTTACTTTCAATCATTATTATTTTCCTTTTCATTGATTCATCACCTACACTTGCATTGGGTTGATATTTATGAGGAATAGTTACAAGGGTAAATGTGAGGAAAATTTAAGCCAAATAAGAGACTATACTCAGCATAGTGTAAAAGAGAACATAATCCAATTTAAAAAGATGGATGCTCTTCTCCTTTGAGCTCAGCCCACACAAAGCTTTCAGGAATGTCAAAAAGAGTGCGTACATTGGTCACTGTGAACATTTGGATTTATCTCAAATTTTGTAATATGATAGGCTTTTTGGCAGTTTGTTTTTAAATTTGAGTTGTCCAGTTTTCTATAAAATAGATGTTCATGGCCTGGGGATTTACTGTAATTCCTTTGAGGGTTAGCTTGATTTCTTTATCTTTTCACTCTATTATCTTTTGGAATTTCAAAATCCTGTTAAAAGAATGGCATACATAATAAATGACGTTGCAAATATCTGTAAAGCATATATGTAAAAATAATTTTTCCAAATATACATAGAAATGTCAAAATTATTAGAAAACAAGCAACCTAGCTAAAAAACACAGTAAGTAAAAAAATTTAACAGATACTTTCACAAAGAAGACATAGGACAATCGTACATGAAAAGTGGTTGTACATCTTAGTTGTCAAATTTAAATGCAAATTTAGAATGCACATTTAAATAACAATGAGAAACCAGTTCACAGGTTCTAGAAGACAGATAAATAAATGACAAATCAATTGTGGTAAAGATATGGAACAAGTTAAACTTTCACACATTGCTGATGAGAACACAAATATTATTGACACTGAGGGAAAATGCTTCATAAAATTCAGAATAGCATATGACCTAGAAATCTCACTGCTAATTAAGATACACACAATTCTGACTGAGAATACTTATAGTCACTTTATTCAAATAGGCATACTGGTGGTGTAGTGCTCATGCAGTGAACTGCTCATCCCAAGATCAGCAGTTGAAAACCACTATCCACTCCATGGACTTTCCACTCCCATAAAGAGTTACAATCCCTGAAACCCAAAGGGGTGTTTTACCCTGTCTGACAGCATTACCTTGAGTCAGAATTGACCCAATGGCCGTGAGCTTTATTGAAAATGGTCCAAAAGCTGAGAACACCTATATGTCTTTCAACTAAGAAATGGATTAAATAAAACAAAAAAAAGACCTTAATTTATTATACTTCTAAGCAATTCATAATGAACTATTGGTTCACAAAATAACATGAATGAATCTCTAATTCAATTTGATAAAGTGAAACAAGTCAGATTTACAAGGCTATACAGTATATGGTTCTGAAAATAAAAGTATAACTTTATTAAAATAGTAAAACTCAAGGGAAGGAGAATATCTTATTTGTAGCAAAAGTTTGGGGTTGGAAAAAAGATAGGGTTAGGAAAAAAACTAAATAAAAGAAACTAAGAAAAAAGAATGCAAACACTGAAGCAATTTGTGTGTGTGTGTATGTGTGTTGAGGAGGAGGAGGAGGAGGAGGAGGAGGGTGAAAATGCTTGCATCCATTTGCCCAAACTCATAGAGCAGAACAGTAAAAGATGAAAGTCACAATTCACACCAAAATAAAGTATAACTACTATGAGTAATTTTTTTATTTTAAAAATGGGAGTGGGATGCAGAAAATTATAGTATAAAGACAGAAATAAATTCTATGAATGCAAAGTATCTATGTTGAACAGCACCTGTCTGCTGCTACAGCATCATCCTTACCCTTTCCACACCTCACTCTGTCTGCTGACGAGCATGTATTTTATGTCTCATGAAGACTTGGGTTGGTGCAAATGGTTAAGTTATTTGCTACTAGTCAAAAGGCTGGCATTTCAGGCATTTCATAGAGGAGTGGAACCACATCCCAGTAATCTGCTTATAAAAACTCAGAGCAACAAAAATCCTATAGGACTGTTCTAGTGTACACAAGATAGAATCAATTTGATGGTGGTTACTCCCTGGTGGCCCTGTGGGGTAAACCTGGACTTCTCACTGATAGGTTGGCAGTTCAAACTCAGCAATCACTCTGTGAGAGAAAGATGAGGCACCGCTCCCATTGGAAACCATATGTGTGATTGCTATGAGCCCAAATCAACTGGATGGCAGTTTGTCTGTTTGCTTATTTTAATGCCAAGAACAACCAGAGTCTGACTGACTGTTGCTAGGGGCATGAATATGGTTCCTCCTGATAGCTGTCCAGAGCACACTAGAAGGAAACTCTTCCTGGTCTTGTGCCATCCCCACACTCGTTCCTGTGTTTCAGCCCATTGTTATAGCCACTGTGCCAAACCATCTTCTCAAGGGCCTACTTTTTCATGGCCCTGCTGATGCCTTAGTCTTCATATCATGAAAAACCAGTCATAGTTTTTCATATTGCTCACTTAACATAAATATTAAATATAGTTTGCGTAAAAGGATGCAAGCCTGAAGCACACTTATCCTGATTTTAAGCCATCATCATTCTGTTGGAAAGACTGTCTTTTGACCGATGTACAGGTTACACATGAACATCATTAATCCCTCATACCGTGTGCCCTTGTGAAACCAGCTTGAATTTTTGGGAGCTCCCTGTTAATGGGTTTCTGCCACCATTTTTAATTGTCTTCAGAAGAATTTTACTTGCATGGGATATTAATGACATTTTTCAACATTGTCCACATTCTCTTGGCTCACGATTCTTTGAAATATACAAATATGGATCTTCTCCCTTTGGCAGGTCAGGTAGCTGTCTTCAAGATTTGGGGGGCACAAATGAGTAAGTGGCTCCACTGTTTATAAATTCCCAAGCCTTTCGATCAGTATTCTGCCCATTCCTCAGACTCACTGCTGAGTCAATTCTGACTCACAGGGACTTTGTAGGACAGGACAGAACTGCCCCTGAGAGTTTCTGACACGAACTCTTTTCAGGATTAGAAAACTTACTTTTTTTTCCAAGGAGTTGCCTGATGGTTTCAAATTTCTGGCCTTGCTGTTAGCAGCCCAGCCTCATTTTTCACTAATATTTTCAGGGTATCTTGGACTTCTTCAAGAATATGAGTTCTTGCTTATATAGTTTTGAAATGGTGGAATGTCACCTCTTGAAGTGGCAGAATGTCAACTAATTCGTTTTGGTAGAGTGACTCTGTACTCCTGCCATTTCCTTTTGATGCACTATATTGGTCATAGAATCGTTCTATACTACAATTCATGACTTGATTTTTGCTTCAGTTCTTCTAAATTGATCTATGCTGAATGTGTTTGCACACATCTTTATCATACTTTATCTGCTCAAGCTGCCTTTTGATTCTTTCTGTTCAGCAATATTACTTCTCCCTTTTCCTTTAGCTACTTCCCAATTCCCAAAAAATTTCATAGTCTTCGTCATCCACTTTGATCTTTCCTTACTCCTAACTTTTTAATGGCCTTTTGACATTTTCTTGTATGATGTTCTTGATGTCATCCCATGCCTCCTCTTCTGTCATTACTGTACAAAGAATCTAAGATCTTGAGATGTTCTTGAAGTTCAGATAGTGTATACTCACGGTCACAGTTCTGCTCTTGTCTCCTTGTGATGGTTTCTCCCATAGCATCCTTTGGCCTTTTTTTTTCTTTCTTTTTTTTTGGGGGGGGGTGCTGACATTATCTCTCCCCACTCACTGCCATCAAGTCAATAACTGACACAGTAATCTGCTGTGAGGTTCTGAGAGTGAGCTAATCATGGGAGTAGAAAGCCCAGTCTTCCTCCTACTGATGGCTTCAAACTGCTGACCGTGTAGATCACAGTCTATTTGATTCCTGGTTTTCTTTCGGGGGGGGGGCATCACTGCCCTCTGGTGGTCGTGGGAACTACCCAGTGCTGCTCCTGAGAGCCACCACTGGATTTGAACCACCCAGCCCGTGGGACGCAGTCCTGCACTCAACCATTTACGCCACCCGGGCTCAGTCTCTGATTCCTGTTTTTTTTTTTTTCTCCGAGCTGGGGAATTCTACATGTATACTCACCTTCTTTTTGCTTTTCTTTGATGTTTTGAATATTTCATTTTACTGGGGGCTCTTACCGCTCTGATAACAATCCATACATCAATTGTATCTAACACATTTGCACATATGTTGCCATCATCATCTCCTTAATGCTTCAGCCCCTGGAATCAGCTTTTCTCCCCACCCCCCACCCCACCGCCCCTAACTTATGCTGTTGAAAAGGGTATTTGCAATGAACCTTTTGTCTTACAAACTTCTATCATGCAATCTCCAGTTTCAGCTACATCAAAAAGTCTACATTTTCCAACTATTATTCCTTCTTTGTTTTTAATTTGGCGCACTCCCAACACCATTAATTATCAATGAAACTTGATGAGATGTTTAATCTATTTCAGAATGAATACAATGGTAAAATTCTTCAATTTCTTCAGTACTCACTTTGTAAAGATAGTATATTAACTTGAGTTCCTTATAGGTGTACAGATACTAGCTTATCACCATCAGCATTATAATTTAAGATAGATTTTGAGATGTTCATTTTGACAATATGATGCCTTTTCTCTTGAATCTATCACTCTCTGCATAGTAAGTCATATGATTCTCTTACTAAAAATGGTTAGGTCAAGTTTATTTAAGCTCAATTATACTAGAATGCTGATCTTTATACCTTTCATTCCATGTTTAGTAACGTCTAATTCTCAGAGATTCATGCATCCTACATTGTAAGTTCCAAGTATTAATAGATGTTCATAGACGT
Source organism: Nesogale talazaci (assembly GCA_004026705.1). Classification (NCBI taxonomy): domain Eukaryota; kingdom Metazoa; phylum Chordata; class Mammalia; order Afrosoricida; family Tenrecidae; genus Nesogale; species Nesogale talazaci. Next base: position 12,610 of record PVJH01042225.1, read on the forward strand.
TTTTTCTTATTTTGAGTCATGCCCCATCAGTAAAGTAAGGTCCCCAATGCTTCCTCCACCCATATGAATAGTGAGCAATTTCACTTTGCCACAGTAGCACTGTGTGTTTGTGCCATAGTGTACGGAAACCCAACAATGATGATGAGACTACAGAATCCTATTTTATAAAAAAAATCAGCATTTGAAGGGTTCAAGAATTCATTCAGGTTCTTTGTGCAGATATTTAAAGGCTTGTTTGACCTGAGCAATGGACAACAAAGAAGATGCAGATGGAGGGCAAATCTGAAGCTGGGGCAGAGAAAGAGAGAAAGGAAGTGGTAGAAGTAATTTGTGCCAGGCTAAAACTTGTGTGGAAACTCCTGGCTTCCCTTCTTTTCCAGTGTCCTGCAGAAACTAACACAATTCTTACTTTAGAACAAAATGCTAATGGAATGAGTACTGGGTCAAATTAGCAGAAATTCAGAGTAATGGCAGTCTGAAGTCCAAATAAGCCCTGGTGGGCCTGTAGGCAAGACATGAGGCTGCTAACAACAAGGTCGGTGCTTCAAGTTCACCAGTCGCTCCTTAAGAGAAAAACACAGTTGTCTGATCTACAGTCTTTGAAACCCTATGGCGCAGTGCGAGTCTGTCCTTCAGGATTGCAATAAGTCTGAACTGACTCAACGTGAGTGAAGGTATACCCAAGTAGACCACTGCTGTATGAAAAAGTAACAAGATTCAGAGACCTCATAAAGATATTAAAATTCTGGAGAATTCACAATGCCCCATGAGGTGTGAAGTGTGATTCTTGCTTCTGTGCTTTTGAATAAAAATAGTTTCAATCAGAGCAAACCAAACAGGTAAAGATCCAATATATTATTGTATGGCTAAACAAAGAGTGAGGGGAAAAAAACAGGGGAGCAGACCAGGGTTACAATTCTGTAAATTTCTAAGAAACCCTAGAAGTGATGAAAATTAGTAAAACAAAACTAAAAGAACATATCAGAGATTGCTCAAACACAGTGATTTCCCTAACTTGAAATTGAAGCAAGTATTACAGAAACAAGTCAATCATCAACTTACTTCAGCTGTTTCTTTCTTCTTGAAAGATTAACAGAAGCTCATGAAGTGACCCTCTACCAACTACCTTACATTCTGTTTTTTCCAAAGAAAGAGCACATGCAAAGATTGTCTTCAAAAGGATATGTATTGTTAAATTATTTCTTCCTTGCATAAGTTTCTCCAATAGTGGTTTTTAGAAATCAGAACTTTTTGTTCAATGTTGATAGTGAAACCTACAGTTTACACTTTTGTTGCTGAATCTGAAGAAAGGCTCCCTGGAAATTACTAATGGAAACTCGACAAGAAACACATCAGAGAAATTGACCTGTATTTCCAGAATAATTTCTTTACTTGTTTGAAAGCATAAACACCAGAGATGCTGAATTCTCTAGTCAGAACAGGATGGCGGTTACATAACTTCATGTCAATTTGTAGATATATAAAAGTATAGGTGTGGTATTCAACTTCATCAATCAGGTGACAGTCCGATGGTGCTTCCTTTTGGGCATGGCCTTCACATAAGCAGGACCCTGGGACTCTTCTCTCTCTCTCTCTCTCTGCCTTCACCTCCCTGTTGCCTGACCCTGGTTGTTGCCAGGGCCCTGGGTTTGTCCACCGCCACTAGATCCACAAGACTGCACCCACCAGCCTGTGATTCTCCTGCATTCTGTAGCATTGCTGGTGACTGCGTGAGTCTGAAGCAGGATTTATGGACTCATATTAGAGTTAAGTACTTGAGTTGGATTGGGCTGGGATGTTTTCCTGATATATAAAGATTTTTTATGTAAA
>PVJH01042226.1:0-12500 GCA_004026705.1 Nesogale talazaci
ACTATCTTTTAAAAACCAAATGAAAAAAGAAGAAACAGTTCCATAAAGCCTAACCTAACTCATCTCGATCTCATGTGTTTAAGAATAGAACTGTGATCCACAGAGTTTTACGGTTCTAGTTTCTTGTAAGTAGATCACTAGGCCTTTCTTTCAGGACACTTATGCATGGACATAAACCTGCACTCTAAATTTAGTAGATGAGAGCTTAACTGCTTGCAACATTCAGTAGCTCCAACTATTCTTCTGCTGTAAGTCAGTTATTCACTGATGCTAACTGCATTATCTGACCTAGGACTTATTAAGGTATAAGTATCACAAAAGGAGAGTGTGTATCTTATTATTCCCTCTACTAGACATGATATCCAGCATGGCCTTAGGCATGAGTGCTTATAAATAATTTTGAATGAAAATAAATGGCTGAATTCAGTGTTGTTAGGTTAGTTTTTATTCATAGTTATTCTATGTCCAATATAACACAATGTTCTGTTCCTGGGCCATCTTTATGATTGTTGCTATGTTTCAGACCATTGTTGTAGCCCCTGTGTCAATCCATCTCATGGAGGATATCCTTTTTCTCACTAAGCATCTACTTTACCAAGAATGGTATCTTCCTGCTGATAACATGTCCAAAGAATGCATAAATAAGTTTTTCTATCATTTCTTTTAAGAAGCATTCCTTATGTCCTTTGTCCAAAATAGATTTATTTGTCCTTTGGAGAGTCCGGGGTAAATGTAATATTCTCCACCAACATCCTGATGTAAATGCATCTGATTTCTGAGGTCCTCTTTGCTCGGTGTCCAACTTCACTGAAAATACCATGTCTTGGGTCTGGAACTACTTAGCTCTCTGTCTGATATTTTTGCTCTTGACCAGGTCAACAAGGACTTGCACAGCTGCCTTTCCCAATCTGCCATTCCCTCTATTCACAGTGGCTTCCAAGAGAATTGAGTGTGGATTCACACAAAATGAAGTCCTTGACAACTCCAATATTTCTTCATTTACCATGATGCCTGTTTATATGAAGAGCAAAGAAGGCAGCCTTTAGAATGGATAGCAATGCAATGTAAAGAAAGCAATTATTATCATACCTGAACCAATAAGCAACAATATGATTTCAGTGTACTGAAATGTATAGTAAAATGCCTAGGTAAAATGGGGAAACTTGATGGTATAAAGGGAATTAGAATTCGGAAGGACATGGAGTCAACTGCGGTATTGCTCAAGGGTGATTGGAGAAATAGGTGACTGGGTCTGGAAGAACTAAAGATGTGGGGAACTAAAAGAGCTCTCAGAGACTGGGAAAGGGAATGTAGGAGAATGTTAAGGACAATATTCCCATCTTTACCCTAAACTGATGCTGACAGAAAATTATGAAGTGACCCAAACAGAAGATTTCTCAAATACGCCTCTCTTCTGCCTATCTTGATCTCGCTGTAGTTGAGTCTGTGTGAGTCATACTCAAAACGACCCCATATTACTCTCCAGATGATGTATGCTAAGCACGTTTTGGACACTTGAAGTGCGTGTGATCCCAGTGCTTTCAAACATCACATATCAAGCAAAATGCAACGGCATCCTCATATGCAACATAAAGCTAAGTTGGAGACTAAAACATTATTTGTCTTTACTATGGTTGAATTTGATAAAGTTATATTTTCTTAAAACAGAAAAGTTTCAGAAGTGAGTTTGCTCCATTCTAACTCTAATATGACTGCTTAACATAAGCGCCTTCTGTTGGAAAAGTGTTCAACTTAGTTATGCTTAGGCTATTTACAAGAAAAGGATGGTTCCAAAGTCATTAATGGACACAAGGTGAGCTGTGGATACTTTGAGGTCACCTGAATGCTCTCATCCTAAAGCATTCACTGGAGTCACATCCAGATCAATGGAGTTTCCTTTTTTTTTTTTTTGTTCAGTTCCATGTGGCACCTTCTGAAAGGGACAGTTCATCAAATGAAGCTACTTGGCATGTTTAAAGGCCCAGCCATCTTTGAAATTATGAGAAGCGTTATCACTCAGAGGGAAGCTTTATGTGAAGAGCATGGAACAAATACATGTGGCAATGTTGTTATTATCCATATGTAATCTACAAAACTTCATTTTTCTTTCTAGACTAAAATCTTGCTTTGTTTCTCTTTAGGGGGAAAAGGATGGCAGTAGACTTCAGAAAAGAGTCATAGCTGTGGAAACCCGAATGGAGTTTCTACTCTGCTATGGAATCACTCTGAGACGGCATGTATTTGGTGATGCATAGCAGCAGCATACACCCCACTCTGAAAAAAAAAACTTAGATAAAAGGTCATGTTCCCTGAATATTTACAGATTTGAACATTTCTTCACAACCCTTCTCTGAAGCATTAGCTGTGCTGGTGGTCAAACACAGCACAGTAGCATCCCTATTCTCCCCTCTCTTCAGAAGAGTCTGTTTTGGGGTTAGAATGACAGGGCGTTGGAAAAAAAAAGTATTGCGCTTACTTTTAAAGCAGGAAGAGCTGTCGGATCACAGCAGGTATTTATTTACTTATTTATTTCAACTACTTCCAGCATGCCGAGAAAGGGTGGTAATGAAAACCAGCTAAGATTTGGGGTCATGTTTAGTCTTGACAGTCACTTGACTTACTTAAAGCTCAGATTCCTTCCAAATTAAATTGAACATTAACAAGTGTGTAGAACCAAGTTCAAAGATGCATCTGGGCAATCAAAATTACTTTACTATAAGTGTTAAGGAAATAGTTGGTACAAATGTGTTACACTGAAATATTAACCAAAGAGTTGGCAGTTCGAACCCACCCAGATTGCCACCAAAGAAAAACTCTGGTGGTCTGCTCCTGGTGCTCCTGCAGCTAAGAAAATCCTACCAAGCAGTTCTCCTAGGTAACACGTGTGTCTACTGTGCAGGAAACTCTTCACCGGCAGGGAATAGCAATAATTACAGTTGCACACGTTTTAAAACATCATCTAGATCAACCTCTGTATTTCACAGCATCGAGGGGGAAAGGCCCTAAAAGAACCTTTAAGGATGAGTTTCCACCCCTGTCCTTGACTACTGCTCCAAAACCAGAGTCATAGTTGGGGTTCCATCTCGGTTATCCAGTGTTTCAATGACAGTGTTCTCGCTTCCACTCCTAGACAGTCTTCATGCAGTTTGACATCTTTCTCCACCTCAATTCTTCCACTTGTTCATTAAAAATACATTTTTCTCTTGATTCCACCCCCTCCCCCGCAATGTTTTAAACATGTAGAAGCCATTTCCAACTCATGGGTCATAAAACACAGGTGGTGGATTTCACTTAACCTGAGGACCACAGTTTCATATTTCCTGATACCCTCTCTTCCCTCTATCCTGGATTAACTGTGAAGGACAACTCAAATCTACTAACCGGTAATTTATTCATGAGGGATACTTGATAAGACAGAATAATTAGAGTTATGCAGTGAAAGGCTATCATTCATATATGAAATAATTTTAAAAAAAAGAAAAAATTCACTGAGACCATTTTTAAGAGAATCCGTTTCCAGTAAGGAGGATGGTTACAAACACAGTGCCACAGAATATGAAGGGCTATGCTGGCCTTTCACTGACACGAGATTCCAATGGGAAGTAGAAGTTTGCTAATTGACACATGTAAGTTTATAGCAGACAAACAGAGCTTCAGTTATAGAGCACAGAGACTGTGTCTTTATGCACTGACAGACCAAGTTCACTGTTGCTAAGAATCCTGTCAGATTAGATCAACCTGCAGATATATAATTGTGACATCTTGTTCTCATTGGTACAGTGCATGCCACTGTAGTCAGCATCTCAAAGCTCTTTCACTCTGAGGCGCATCAGTGTTTAATTATATTCTTTTATGAAACCTCATTTGTAGACATCATCCTCTTTCAGAATGGGCTTTGCTGAGGAAAACTAGGTCATTATTCCCAAGACTGGCCCCAGTAGTACTGAACATTAAGCCTCTCCACAGTGTTTTTCTAAGTAGAGCATCTCGTGGAACCAAAACTCCATGTTCTCTCTTCAGATCCTTTAGCTGCAAATTGATAGATGAGCTCATTTCTCAATTTCTTACAGGCCTTCGCTGTCCTCAACAAGGCCCAGGAGAAGAAAGGAAAGTTGATCTTTTCCTGGTCTGTTCAGTCTGGCAGGTGGGTCACATTCCTCATAGCAAATGAGAGAAAGCAGTATTTTTGGTCAATATTTCACCCCTTCATGAAAATAATGACTAATTTGAGGACAATCTCATGAAAACCCTTCAAGGAACAGAAGTTGAGGTGGCATAGGAGGTGTGAGTTGCTAAGAATAAGGCCAGGCAAACTGTGGCCCATTGGGCCATATATGGCCTGTGTTGATTTTAGTAAATAGACTTTTATTTGAACCCAACCTGCTTCTCTTAATTATGTCATGTCTGTGACTGCTTTCAAGCTTTGACAGATGAGTTGGGTACCTAGAATAGAAGCTCTGTGGCCTTTAAAATGTAAGATACTTTCCGGCAATTTAACCATTAACCAAAAGAAAACATTTGCTAACCTCTCTGAATGATTGTCTAAAAATTATCATCTTAAAAAATGCACTTGAGTTAGTACTTTCTGACAACATCCAAGGAGCCCTTGAGGATTAAATTGTCGTACGTTATTTACTTACAAATAACACAGACTGCTTTTGTTCATCTGTGTTCATCTGCATGAGCACACTCTAACTTGAAGACTGCATGTTTGACTAGTATTCCAAAGAAAACCCAAATCAAGTTCCTCCGAGTGTATGTGTGTGGTATGTTCCTGTGTGTGTACTCGAGTAATTGCAAAGTGTTGAAATCAGGGCTTCAGTGGATGCTTGAGTTTATCCTAGAGAACACTTATTTAAACAGGTCTTTGAAACAGGCTGACAGCAGACAAGTCCCTACTGGAATGCACTTGCCTCTGTCTGGTTAGAGGGTCTTCAAAATGCAGATCTAATCAAAGTAGTGCCTTAGTTGCTGCTCAACTGGGCCAGCTCACATCAAGGCAAAGTGGTCAGTTTCAAAGGCTATACAGATTGGTTTATTGTTTGTCTATAATTCCACATGTGTAACCCTGAGGCTTTGATTTTTTGTTTTTTCCTTCAAATGACACCAGTATTATCACAGCGGTTCTTGATGAAGAAGTATCCATGAAAGCTGAAATTGCATGGGTGAGACAAAGTCCAACATTTTCTGTTTTGGTTTGTTTTCCCCTCATGACAATGCACCTGTTCATTCTTAGCAGGTCCCAGGGGTTATGAAAATTGAGTCAGGAAACCCTACTGCATCCACCCTTGCACTCCCGGCTTCTTTTTATTCCCCAAACTCCAAGAATATTAAAAAGTCAAGATGGTCTGAGTTCCCAGAGAATGCCAATACTCCCGTTGTTTTTAACAATGTGGCAATAATTTTAATTGAGAGCCAAAAATTGACATCATTTCCATTTACATGTCATATTAGAAGTAAAGACTCCCTGTGCTCACTTTGGCAGCACATATACTAAAATTAGAAGTGAAGACTCCCTATTGCAGACAGGAAAGTAAGTTTCCGGGTCCAGAAAACAGTTAAGGCTCTTCTACTTTACATTTGGGGAAATGGTAAAACCTGGGTGTGCTCTTTCTTTTGGTTTCTGCTGCTGGGGAGAGGGACACTTGGCGGGGGTTTCCCGCACCTCAGATATAATTTACTTATGACTTTCAGACGACGTATCTCGGTGAAAATTGAGACTGTCACAGGGTGATATAGCTGTCAGGGACTTCACACTTTTTTTCTCTTGGCAGAGTAAGAGTACCCTTTTCAGGTACAACCTAATGCACAAAGTCGCTGACAAACTAAACACAAAGACAGCTTCCTCCCCAAGTAGAGCAACACCAAAAAGCTTGCCATTCTGATGTGATGCAAATCAAAGAGCAAAAGCAGAATTCTGCAAGGGGCTAGAGAGAGGTGGAAACTCTGCCATCACAAGTGCTAACCCTCCCCTGAGTCAATTCCTATAAGAGAGGGTAGACCTGTGCTTGTGGATGCCTCAGACTGGGAATCTGAGTACACAGTCCTCTTTCTCCTGCAGAGAAGCTGGCGGTTTTGAGTCACTGACCAATGGGGAACAGCTCAATTAGTCATCCACTGCACCTTTCTGGAGTGTCCAGATAAAGAATATGTAAAGAAGCCACATCTTAGCCTTTTGATATTCTGTTTGTTAAAGGGTTCTAGGATTCTTTAACAATATTTTGTAATCCCAGTCCTGCTTGCTCATGTTTTAAAATACTTAATAGAAACAAAACATCTTGGTTTTTTTTTTTTTTGATGATTGTTTTTGCTCTTAAATTGAAGTTGGAGGCACACATTCCTGCTTTCCAACATAACATACCCAATCTCCACAGGTTCTAGAGATCACCCATAATGAATCTAGCTTGAAGGTTAGAGATAACAAATGCTTTATAGGCATGACTAAAAATAAATGATTCCCTTGCCTCCTATATGGGAGTTCTTACATTCTTAGAATCACTTTAAAGTATGAATCACAGCATATATTACCCATATGCATAATACTCAGAGTAGTATGAGGACCCACCGATAGGACACATGAAAAGGAAGCTGAGGAAAACGTCTTGAACAGAATATCACCAGGGAACTAGTTGCACTGCCTTTCTTCAGAGATAGTCAAAATATGCTGCAATCCACACAGAGAAAAGAATTTGCTCAATAGAAAGTTGAGTTTAGACCTCAAATGAACTACTGATCTTTTTTCATTAATTACTTTTAGAGCCGCCTTCTCTTATGTTCCCTGAGGTTATTTTTGTATTCAGACTTTCTGAGAAAGCAAAACTGGCCTCCTCTAACAGTCACCACATATTTAGGGCTGGGATTTCATTTGTGAGTTATTGAAGAGGTGGTTTGAAGACGGGATCGATATGAGATTCTTAGAGTCCTATACATACTGACAAGTTTGAACAAGGAACTTTCCCTAAATAAAATCTTTTCATCAATGCTGCACTAAATAGTGTGCTCAAAAGAGTCAGAAGGCAATAAAAGAATGCATAGGCATATTTCTAGACATTGTTATTTTTATCATATATCTTGTTCTCTGGAAAAAGTCAAAAGCAATCCAAATGCCCATCATCTAGCCCGCTGGGTACCGCCATTAATTATAATTTACTTATAAAGGTCCTCTGTTAACTGAACAAGGGCTCAGTATATGGAATGGCAGCTTGATTTTCCCTCTTTTGACATCTGTTAAAAATAAGCTATGATATCATCAATCATATGAACTCGGCTGTGGTATTATGTTATTCCTTGTGTGTTCCCAGATTTCATCTGACAACTTTTTCTAAGGACCAAACTATAAACACTTCCTCAAAAGACTATAGGAAGAGATACAGTTATAAATCCAAGGAACTAGGATGGATATATACTTTTTCAAATATCTCTGCTACTTTATTCTCCAACTCTACAAAATAAGGCATTCACCATAATTTCCTTCCAATATAGAAGACCAGTAAAATCAGTAGAAGCTGAAACTCTCCCAAAATATAGATTCAATCTCCTCCAATCAAACAGGAGAGAATATATTAAAAAGATTAAATTTCTTCTAAACTAATACATAGCAGAACTAAAAATACATGTTTATAAATGTTACTAAAATGCAGTAGTCTACCCATTGACAATTTTTTGAAAAATTGAGGCATGGGAAATACAGCCCATTATTTAAGAATAACATAGTACTCAATAACTATGTATAGTATCATTCTACTTATATATTCAACAATAATGAGAAAGGTGGTTTGTTTGTTTTAAAACCATAACTCTGATACCTATTTCTACTATTTAGCTTGCATATCTTTCTCCTTATTGTAGTCTAAACGCAACTCAAGAGTTTGGAATTCACCTTTCAATTATATGTGTTTGTGTGTGTGTGTGTTTTCTAAATGAAACAAAGAAGAGTCAAAATGCCTCTGCCGCTGAGTTGGTTTTGTTATGTAATAACCCTAGATAAAGTTTCTGAGAATGAAGATCTTTATGGGTGAGGACAATCTCATCTTTCTACTGGTAGACTTGAAGTAATTACATTTGTATTAGTAACCCAACAGATAATCCACAGCACCACCTGAGTTGTTCCTAGCTCTGTGTGATGCTTATTAAGATTATAAACACCATACTGATATAAGGAGCCAATTGCTATCAAATTATTTCAGCTCCACAAATCATTTGAATTTATGTAACATTTTTTAAATCCGCTCTCAATTTCAAAACTGCATTCTTTAACTTCTCATTCATTGCATTGTGATCTAACCAAGAGCTGTGTGGAGGCAGCTACCTAGCTTAACCACACTCATTTCTACATCTTGCCATTCAAGCAACTAGACTATATAATGCAGCCATGTGGCAAGTCAATGTGGCCTTAAGACTCAGTTCTAGGTAGCAGAATATGTATGGGTGGAAGTGTTGGTGCCACTTTCAGGTCTAGCCCATTATAACACCCATATTCACTTCTGTACACTCTTTCCTTTTCCAAAATGACCTTAGAAGCTCTTGCTAAACAGGATGAAGTGTCTAAATGAACTGGGATGAATCCTGCAGAATAGTTGTCTTCCAACTGGGAATCATCATTATGAGCATTAGGTGAGCGTTATATAAACCATAAGTAGTTAAAAATTTATTTATAAGAGCAGGTGGGCTGAGCCCCGGTAGCGTAGTGGTTGTGTGCGGGACTGCAGCCCAAAGAGATAGAGGTTCAATTCTAGCAGCGGCTCCATAGGAGCAAAGGCTGGGCCTCCTACTCCCACCACCAGAGGGCAGTGATGCCCACAAAACAAACAAACAAGCAAAAGAGCAGGCAAAGTAACTTTCATTTGTGAAAACATTTAATTCAGGTGAATTTTTGAATTATATTTTTAAGCCTGTTACTAATAGTAGACAATAATAAACATAATCAGGTTTTCCATGCAGACATTGAACAAAATGACTTTTTTTGTTATTAATTTTTAAAAGCTTTAAGGCCTATGCCTCACACATCATACTACTGAATCACTCAATTATACTAAGACACATTGTGCCGTCATCACCACAATCAATGTCAGAACATTTTTTTCTTTCTCCTGGTCATTGTTGCTCATGCCCCTTTCCCTCTATCCTCCCCTGCCATGCCCCTAGGAAATTCCCCATCCAGTTTCTGTCTCCAAAGATCTACTATCCTGGATTTCATACACAGAAAATCATATAAAACACAAACAGGAAACCAAGAAAGAGTCAAAACCGACAACAATGAAGAGATAAAACATAGAAAAACCAGGATAGAATTTGGCAGCAATGTGGTATGCAACTTTCCTCTAGTTCTCAAATGCTTCCTCCCACCCACTATCATGATCCCAGTTCTGCCATGCAAACCTGGCTAAACCAGGGGAAGTACACCGGAGTTGGAAACATGGGGAATTCAGTACAGATGATCCCTTCAGGACCAATGCTGGCTGTGGTGATACTGGGAAGGTGGAGGGAGGGTGGAGTGGAAGGAAGTAACCAATTGCAGTGATTTACCTATGATCTCCCTGGAATACAGGCAGCGTGGAAGTGGGTGAAGGGACACAGGAGACTGAGTATGATATTAAAAAGCAGTAACAAGTGTAAATTATTAAGGGTTCATGGGGGTAGGGGGATGAAGGGGAAATATGGGGAGCTGGTACTGGAAGCATAAGTGGAAGGAGGATGTTTCAGGGGTGATGATGGCAACAGGTGTTCAAATGTAGTATGTCTACAATTGATGTGTGCATTTATTTTGATGGGAGTTGTATGGCTGCCAATGTAATGATTTAATAAAAAAAGAGGGGGAAATACCAAGGGCTCAAGTAGAAAATATTTGGAAATGAATATAACAACATGTGTACAAAAGTGCTTGATACAAAGGATGCATTGAATGTTATAAGAGCTGTAAGAGTCCCCAATGAAATAATTGGGGAAAAAGCAACATAGGAAAACGTCAGCCAGCAAGAAAGCAGAATATATTGAACTCTGAAACAACAAAGTGATTTTTTTTTAGAATCCTACAAAAAGTAATGCAAGATTCAGTGGAAAAAGCCCATGTTTCAATAGCATGATAATTGGAACTGACCTGAGGGGTTTGAATAGTTGGAGAATAAATAATTAAGAGAAAAACAGCATTCATGGACGCATTAAAGTTACCAGATCCTTTACACTCCTATATCAGAAAATATGGGAACAAATTCTAGATAACTGCATGTGGTACTTACACAGTTGGACATAGTACTTCTACAACCCAAGGGCACAGCGTCGTATTTTTAAGTCTCCAAAGTTTGGGACTACAGCCTTAACTCTTTTCTCTCTCTCATTTTAATGGGAAATGCTTCAGCTTTCCTAGATGTTACCCTTTATACCTATTAGAATCTCATTGAAACTTTATTCTTCCCTACAGATCTCAGGAGGGCATGACTTCCAGTCAAATTGGCTGTGGTTTTATGTAACTGTTGGGTCACAGCTAATCCCTCATATAATGGACCCACTTGATCTAATTGAGGGGAGTGGCTAGAAGGGATGAAGAAGAAATCACATATATTCACATTGACTCAAGTTTCATGTCCAGATACACTGGATTTTTTTTTGGAGCACTCTGTTCCAATTAACAAGTACACCTTGTGCATGGACACATAAAATGTCCTGGCTTCTCCATCATCCCCTTTCTCTGCAAGAACCTAGGGACAGTTGTCAAGGGAAATTAATCATAGAAAATAAGCTTAGCAAATTTATTTTGTTATTGTGCAAGGCTGGACTCCACCCCCAACTCCTTTGGTGCGTCTGAAGAAAAATTATTGTATGTAATAGAAAACTCTGAGGATATTCCCAGCTTACAGCCTGCCTATTTTGAGTATGTCCCTCCCATGCCCAGGCCCTTGTTCCAAGGATGCCTATTTGTAGAATAGCTCCATATCTGACCACAGTGCATGATGTCATCACTGATTTTCAGTTGTTAACATCTACCAAATTTATTTTTAACTGTTTAATAGGAAGTCATTTAAGTAGAAGAGAGAATGTGGATTGAAGAGAATAGAGAACGAATGCATTCATTCAGAGAAATCTCAAATTACCAAAGACTCTCCTCTTTGGACTGATAAACACTCTTTATAGCATCTTTACCTTGTGGATTAACCAAGAGTCAAGGTGCAAATGAAAGCCTAGGTTAAGATTCTCTAACACAAACCTTTGTGGCATATATTAAGCAGTTCATTATGCCTTTAACAGACCTCTTTTAACCCCACCCTAACTTAGCATAATATTGTCCCTCAGTTTTACTCGTTTTCAGCAAGTCATTTCCTCTTTAATCTGAAAAGATCGAGATCAAGTATCACTTGCCCTGTGAAGGTTTATCGACTTCTGTCAGATAAGGTTAGTCATTTTGCACCTGTGTTTTCATAGTACTTTCCACATTCCTAAATTATGTTTTGCTTATGCAACTCTTACCCCTGAATCTGTGAGGACGTGTGGCCAGGACTGAGACACACATTTTCTCTGAATCTCCAGCATCTAGCAGTGTCTGATATATAGTAAGGCCCGAAAACAAAACACAAATCCAAACATGTTGCTCTTAACTCAAAATCTGACCACAGGGACCCTACAGGATGAAGTAGAACTGGCCTATAGAATTCCCAAGACTGTAAAATTGTTGGAAGCAGAGTGCCACCTCATTCATACACAGAGGGGTTCAAGCTACTGACCTTTTGGTTTTCAGCCAAGCAAACCTTTGTGTTACCACATTCCTGGCATACAAGACACTCAATGAATATTCATTACATAAATGAATAAAAAGAGTTAATTATGGATAGTGATTTCCTCCGCAATGTCTTCAAGCCCCTGGGACTCTCTTGAAAGGGTTTGAGTATGCTTGGCCTTTTAAAAGAGAACACTTTCCTTACTAAAAGGACACTGGTGGTTGGTGGTTGGGCTGTGATTCACATGGTCGGTGGTTCTAAACAAGCACCAGATTCACTGGAGAAATCCTGGCATCTGTAAAATATTATAGTCGCTCTCATAAGCCCACCAAGGACCACTGTCACTTGAACAGTGAGTTTGGTTTGATATTTTTGTTACTAAGGAAACCTGACCTAAGGGAACTTCTGTCTCTTTGTCATGGGCCCTGGTCATTTTGAGTCAGGGTCTTTCTAGACTTCTTATTATTTTTTTTCAATTAATGCAATTGTTCATAAGAAATTCAAATATATCCAAATCTTGGGACCTCTGGCAAATGAGGCTTTTACAAGCCTAGAATGAGTTTACACTAAATGTTAATATGAAGAAGAATTCAGTAGAAAAGCTGTAACAATTACTCAGATTTAGAACTAGTAATAGAGAGTAAATCACTCTACTTTCAAATGAGCAAGACCCATTAGCTGTAGAACAAAATACTCAGAAGAAGAGTATGAATTATAATGCAGACTTGCAAACCTAAGCGATGGTGTCCAATCAGAAGAGTGAATGAAATAACTGACTCCAGATTCCTGGAC
>PVJH01042227.1:0-14436 GCA_004026705.1 Nesogale talazaci
AGATTTAGGAATAGGATAGTAGCATTTGCTATTGAAATTTCCTGCAGGTATTCATTCAAGCTTTCAGACTGAATCCAGTTGGAATTTAAACTACTTCCTGAATACGGATCTTACAAATGAAAGTAGGGCTCAAAGTTCTTATAGAAAAGTGAGCCATGAACAGGATTAAAAAAATAATATGTGGTGAACAAACAAGGCAGTAACTCTTTGGGATCTGTACTCCTTTTACAGCCCTCACCTTAGAAGAGTTCAATTAAGCATTAAAAATAGTTTCTATCTGTATGTAACTTATCCAGACAAGTCAGACAAGTTTACTCAGAAAGAGTCATTTTTTCTGATGTACAATGTACATTTATTATCACAGTACTCTTTCTTAAAAGGTATATTTATACTTGATCATCTAAATGCCAGGATAGCAAGAGAGAGTTTAAAATATCAATACTGTCAAAATATCAACTTTGCTCAGGGTTTATCTCAAAGCTGATTTTACTCTGCATCATTTCTAAAGTCTCCTGACTGGAATTCAAAGCATGAAAATAATTTCTCTCGAGCTAGCCCATTCTCTTTACTTCCCTGGATAGATTGCATTTCCAGCATGGCTGCTTAAAACCACCGGCTGACACACAGAAGAAGCAGGAGATTGTCTATCATCATTGGCAGACTTGACTTGAAGTCAAGCAGATGACAGGGGGCTTTTCTTGGGATGTTTACACAACACGGAATATCCCATGCTCTTCATTTCATCTCCCAAATTCTACCTTCAGAGCTCCCACTCTTTGAATTCTCCCTGAAGGATGTCAGCTCTCCAAATCTTGGCTATGACAGTCGTATAGTCATGTGTCAATTTCATGATTGGGAGTCTAGGAGTGGAGTCTAGCCTGTCAATCTGGAGGTAGCCAACGAGTAGCCAATGAGGCCTCTATGTGGGCATGACTTTCTCCTGAGAATTCTTGGAAGTTTTGCGGTATTTCCCAATCAGAGTAGAGAGATTTGACTCAGTCTCTGAGAGGCGAACTACTGACAAGATGAGATGACAGCATGCTGATCGATCGTGATTTCAGGAGAATGGAGGAGAATGAGGAGAGGTTACATGGGCTTGCCCCAAACTCTGGGGCTGGAGAAGCCATGTGGAAACTCCTGCCAGTGCTGAGATGCTTGAGAGGCCACGGGAAGACACCTGCCAGCACTGAGGTGCTTCTACTGCCACCAGACACACAAGACTCTGCACCCATTGGCCTATGACTTCGTGAGTCAGAAGGAGATTTTTTTAGACTGGTATTGGACATACAGGCTAATATTGGACTTGTGACCTTGGACTGGACTGGGTTGGGAAGCTTTCTCAATGTTCCATTCCTCTTGTATATAAACCTTTCCTTTATATCCATATGCGTGTTTATGAATTTTTTTTCTCTAGTCTACCAGGACTAGCACACTTGGCTTTTCTTGAATGGTTAACACCTTTGCAATACAGCTTCAACATATCCTCAATATGTATTTCCCTATCTTACTATATTGTTGAATTTGTGTTTCTTCAACTCTAGGATAGGGTCCATTGGAACCAGGTTATTGTCTTCCATTTATGTCCCTGCTGGTTTGTTGGCTGCTTTGTAATCAGTAAGGGATTTGTAGAATACATACTGCCATCTGTTGGTATAAGAAAATGAGTACCCAAGAGCCTTAAAGGTTAACAATGGCTCCTCATAGTCTGCTTAATCAAATATGAACTTCAGGTTTTAAGTGAAAAATGCACACACACAACCTTTCTAGATGTTAATTTCTAGTGTAGTAAACCTAAAAATGACTTTTACAATTAAAAATTCTAATATTATTTGAAATGTAAATAATAGTACTTGCAGATAGTTTCTTAATGGAAAACTGGAGCAGAAAATTGGTATAACTCAAATTACAAATAAAAATAGAAATGAATAGAAAAGTATGACCTCTGATTTTTTTGAGCTAAATCATTTAAAAAATAATATCAATTACTGTAAGCACATGAGAGAAACATTGGCTTCACCAATGAAGACTAAAATACCTTTTAGAGGTAATAGAAAGAGAAAATGGAATGTAATAGTGATAGAATAGAATATAATGAATGCACTTTCTCCTTAATCTTTGAATTTCTTTCTACTTTTGAGTGTGTACTTTTGAATATAGAAAGAAAGATTCAAATTGATGAGAAAAATAGACTACTCTTATTTGTATTATATGACTCTCACATCAAACATCTGTATGTGCAGAATGGCCATAGGAGCTTACTCTAATTACATATGCAAAACAAAATGATGTGACACTCACCAACCAGACTCTTAACAATGCAACAGCCTTTTCAATATCCTCAGCTACTGCACTGCAGTGTGTGGGCAGGTTTTCGAAAATAATTAGGATTCTTGCTATTGCCATTATGCAGCAAGATGAAGTTCAATGATTTTATGAGTGCCATAAATACAGGTTTTTATGTGACTTTCACAAAATAGCATCAATCTTCAAATGTAAAAGTCACCTGTGGATTACTAATTAAAGAAGTGAAATAGTATAGGCATATCCCATCAGATTAGCCAAGTAGCAATGACATCAGTTAAGGAAGAAAAAAATAAAAAGCTCGATATAGCAGGTAGAAAATGTTCAACGGAAGATGTCTAAAATAAAGTGCAATTATGCCAAATCCCATCACATTTCATGGTACCATCTCTTCCCAGAGAATGTGTCTTCAGTTGTCTTGATCATGCAATGTGCTCCCACAGGCAACATTTGCACTTTCAGGCTGAAAAAAACTACATGCTTTTTGCTCATCAGCTAATATTACCATTTGTATGGTTCTTAACGAAGTGTTCTTTTCTATGAAAAAGGATAACTAAATAAGCAAAGGCACATGATCTTTGCATAGCCAAGATTTTTGCTTGATAAACATTCACTTAACCCCTTGAACTTTACTAACTGCCTAACAGATGCAAAACACTAGACTAGGAATGGAGGATAGTGCTATGAGAAATTATGTACGGTCATCTCTCAAGGCGGGAGCAATTTATACATTTCAAGCAAGTGGGTAGTGAACATAGTAAGGAGACACGGAGGACTTAGAAGGATACGTTGATGTAACAATGACATAACACATATTCTATTATAGACAAAGAAGGCTCAGGGGGGCAAAGCTTCACAACAATGAAAAGTTCAAATCAAACAGATAGTCTTCAGGTATGCTAGCATTCGATAAGAAGACATATATGAAAATAATCAATGTCTTCTCATATATTACAAAGTCAAAATACTGATAATTGTTAAGATTTATTTTACACAATTAAAATGAAGGAAATTCAAAAGTGTTTTGCATCGCACCACAAAAAACATTTCTAACAATTCGGCTTCTCTCTGTGACTTCTGTCTTCCACAAAAAGGCATTGATGTAATGATCACTATATAATCCACCCACCCATCCCCCATCACAGGGGGATGACAACAGCCACATGGCTGAAGGCAGACAGCAGTGGTTATAAGATATAAAAATAATAGTGACTTTTAATTTACCAAAGAGTCACGAGATTGGGAGGTGGAGAGGAACTGAAGAAAGGGGAGCTGATACCAAGGGCTCAAATAGAAAGTAAATGTTACAAAATTATCATGGCAACAAATGTACAAAAATGTTTGATACAATTGATGTATGGAATGCTATAAGAGCTGTAAGAGTCCCCGGTAAAATAACTTTTTAAAAAAGGCATTTATGGCAGGCTGAAAGAGGGAGAATGTAGCTCACAGCAGGCCATATACACCCCAAACCATTATCAAAAAATACACAAACTGTTTCATAAAGTACATCTTCCCCAGCTAGACCTCAGTCTTTCACAAAACCAAGCTCAGCATCACTTAGGCACTTTGGTCACTTTTCTTTTCTTTTCTTTATTTTTTAAAAATTCAGAGAGGCTTGGATTTCAAAGACCCAATCTCTTATCTGGCTCAGACCAAACCTCTGAACATTTCAGGAATCAAGCACCACTTATTCATCTCGTCAACCTTCTACACCCCAATTTCTACAGCTCAGAAAGGGATGAAAACAAACAGAATATTGACTTTAAGTAACTGACCTACCAGAGTAAACCACGACTCTATCCAAAGCCAGAGATCACTCACACATGAACTTACCTCACTGTCGGAGACTTCTCTATCATTAATAATAAATCTGTAGCTGGCATCTGGTGATAGGTGCTCAGCCTGGAGCCAGAAACGAACCTGGCCCTTATCAAAAATCTCATAAGCTAATTCTGATTTCAGAGGAATTGCTACAGGAAGAAAAGAAATCACAAGTCAATAATGCATGAACCCTTGTGAGAAAGAATAGCTGTCTATGGTAGGAAAATATCAATCCTAGTTATTAAATTGTGAGATCTTGAAAACCCTGGAGTCTTCAAATGGATTATAAAAAATAAAAATAGAGCTCTAGTTAGCTGTTGTTGCACTTAAAGCTTCATGCATAGTCTTCTGAGTGCAAGCGGACTTTCTTTAGACTACAGATCTGCCTATTCTTCCTATATTCAGTTGTACTCATTTATTGAAGATTAATTTGATAGACATCTCACTTGAATTAGGAACAGCTATTCTAAACAAGAATCCAAAATACTCAGTAAGCAATAAAGCCTTCTGCAAGCTGTAATATAAGCTAATAATTAAATCAATAGGTTACCACCTATAAGTCCTGAACATAGAGAGTAAGACCATCATTTTTCCGCAGTCCTCCCTTGAGGAGCTGCACAGGTTACTGAATGTGGCATTAGCTGGTGCCATCGTATGGTCATGGGCTGGCTTACTTACTGGGATTCTTTATTTCATTGCTCAATGCCATCAAACGGTCAAGCTCTGAAATATAAAAAAATAGAATTTAACATAATTGATTTTCACCCGTCCCTTCAGAAATTTGTAAATAACAACAGAGATGACACAATACCAAATATTTCACATCTCCAAACCCTAGTTGGAGGAAGTAAAAGAAATTTTAACTATAAGACCAAAGGGCATATAGGGTAACAACAAACTTTGAATACTCTAATAAGCTACCAGTTGCCTGCAACTAAACCCTTCAACTCTGAATTAACATACTTCCTAAAAAACAGGTGTGGATAACTTCAGCTCAGGGTACCATTGGGTGTGGGAAGTGGTGTGGAAACTGCAGGACAGAAAAAAAGTTTACAGAGAAGAGATTTAAAGGGATTCATTTCCACATCTTCATATCCCCTTTGAAAGTTTTGCTAAAATTGATTACGTAATGTTTGCTCATGTTCCCCTGACTTTCAAAAAACTCTTTATTGCTAAAGAAAAAAGTGTGTGCGTGTGTGTGTGTTCCATTCAGAATCTCACTATGGTACATTCCAGTATGAGGGAGAAAGAGAGACAGAGACAGAAACAGAGACAGAGAGAGAATGATGTCCTGAGTCCCAAGAGAGCAATTTAATAAAACTTACAAACTCGTCAACTAACCCATTCCCTGTGTCTTTCCTTTTGTTCAGCTCTCTCCCTATCTTCCTTTTTAACTTGTTCCTTCTTTCTTAAAATTAGAATTAAAAAATGAGAAGGTTGTCATGTGATTATGTGTGAACATGTTTACTTGAAGTGAAAAATGAAGGCAGACGGTTCCCAAGAGAAGACAAGCTCAATGTGGTAGATTGGTTTGACATCAAAGACTGACTTTCTCAAGTTGGTCTTATACATTCCGTATATCGAATGAGTTCATTTTCAGCTCCAAAGTTTTGCCTAAAATACATTTAAAACCTGGATGTAATATAAAATATGCTGGGCTGAGCCCCAGTGGTGTAAGTGGGCTTGGCGGTTCAAATCCAGCGGTGGTTCTCAGGAGCAGCACTGGGTAGCGCCCACAACCACCAGAGGCAGTGAGGCCCACAAAAAAATAAATAAATAAAGTAGAATAAAATATGCTGGGGGATTTCCTCCTTTGAAAACATTTAGAATTAAAATGAAATTGGCATGTCAGTTTAAAACCATGCAAAGAAATGCGTAACTTTTTAAAATTCTTTATAGCATTTTTTAATGAAAGAATTGTCTTATGATTACAGAATTAGTGTCAAGGGAGGGGGGGTCAGCTTAAAGAAGCATTCCAGTGGATTCTCATTTCATTTCTGTCCTTTGTGAGCAACAATCTGAGAATTCCAGGAAGCTTACTCCGGTGGGTTCCTCTCCCTCTTCTTCCCTCCCTTTCCCTCTCTCTCTTCCAGTGGAGGGGGACAGAGAAAGAGAGGTTGTTCTGTTGCTCTCCTTTGGGTCCTGTTGATTTTGCTTGTGTACACCCCATTTAACTGACAACAGAGCCAGGTCTGCACTTGTAAAGCCAGCAGAGTCGGTGGACAACTCCCACGTTGCCTCTGACCAGCATCTTCTCCTGATCTCCCTCTAGACTCCCATTCTGTGTCGGGGTTCCTCATGGATACTGAACCATATCGATGGAATTTGCTTATAAAGCTTAGCCCATCCCACAGACTTTAGCATTTTAATAATGGACACTCAGCCCCTTGAGGCATGCACAGTGGAGGGGGAGAGGGGTGGAAAACCTTAACAACTTAATGACCCAAAGAAACTCAGGACCAGGATCCAGTCCACGACCTAGGCAGCTCATTCTGCATACTGATTATTGGGTTTAAAATGTGTAAGGCGGTCTCTGACCTGTAATCAGAGTGGATGATGGATGGACACAAATAAATGGTATCCCAACAGTAAAGAGATCAATCCTATGCAGTATGATCATTTGCTTTTTTATCTCAAATCTGTGAATTTATCTAACAGAAGCTAGTGCTTTGACCTAATCAGATTAAAGTTTTAGTCTCATTTCTGTCTGCTGCTTTCTTTATAAAAGGGATTTGCCAAAGTACAATTGTAAGTATTTCCCACTAAAAAAAAAGTTCTGTTATTAGGATTACTTCAAGTTGGAAGGCAAGGGAAGGAATTTCCCATCTGTTTATTTCTCACTAGATATTATTGGTGTACTTGTTACACTACCTTCTTGCCACAGGGTTGAAATGTGACAAATGTCATCTTAAAAAAAATACAAGTATAGTGGATAAGCAACATGTCCTGGACCAATGTTTTACTTGGCCAATTGAGTATAAACAATAGACTGTGTTTCACTTCTAAAGTAAATTTAAGCTTACTTATTATAAATACTCCCTATTCCAAGCTTGTCACAAAACACACCCCATCCTTCTCCCAAACAAAAATGTCCTATATACAAGAAAACCTCTGAAAGCCAGAATCTATGTGAGGTGAAAACCTCTCAGAAAGATAAAATGTACATGTGACAGTAATCGCATGTTAGAAACGTGGTAAAATCACAGCCTGTCAATGGTAGAAAACTTGCCCGACTTAGAGAAGCAATGTAGTCCCATCAAGTCCCAGCTCTTACAGCTGTCATGATATTAGGATTAATCTTTCGGAGTGTGATAAAAACCAACAACTCAAGCATAAGTCATATAGAGCTTACCTTCTTCATCCAAAACAAAACTGGAAGACACACCATCTGTATCACTTACAGACACAGAATAAGTCCCTATGTCCATTTTTTCTGGGTTCTTGAAGTACAGTTTTGAACTAAAGAGGAAGGAGAACAGGCAAAAGTCAATTGCTTGTGTTCCAATGACTTTCTAAAAGTTTGCTCTTGCCGCCAACTGTGTTAGACTTACTGATCTCCAACAGTGTCAACATGAAACTTCTCAGCATCTGCAATCTCTTCATAAGCCTTACACCAAGTAAAGTGAGAGGCATCTGTCATTTCTTGGCAGTCAAAACTTAGGTAGATATTGCCTTCTTCATCCACCCCAGCACCGATTTCCTTTGTTCCTACAGTGCAAAAAGCATAATGTGAACATCTTAGGAACACTCTGTTCTTTGAATTCATTTTGTTTTGAAATGGGATGGAAGAAATTAAATCTTGTTTTACACTGAAACATCAGTGCTTATTTACTGTCCATCAAGGAGTGATCAAATACTTCAGGAACTTGGTTATGATTCGAGTAGGTTGTTTGGGTTTTGGGGTTGGTTTTTTTTTTTTTTTTTTTGGTTTGGTTTTTTGATTTGCTTGTTTGTAGTTGTTAATTTAAGTCATGGTATTGGTCTCTATTTCTGCTTCTGTTTCATATACTGCTGTAGAGAATGCTTGGCGTTTCTAGGCCATAAATATTTCTCCTCTTTCGAAGAACTAATTCCATGCATCCTCTCTGAGAGGTGGGCCCCAGACCTATGTGCAGGCTGCTTGATTGCATCCATACTCCAGTTTCTTCTATGCTACAATGGGGGAGGGTCAGAGGGCCATTTGTTCATTTGGCAAGTTGTGACCAAGGTACACACCTGGCCTAACACAGTCCCGTTGGTTTCTAATGTACAGAAATTAGTCAATGAATGAAATGCATCTATGGCACTGCCAGCAAATCGAACGGAGGCCATAAAAAAAAAGGCTTTATCTAAGATTTCTATAGAAGAATACTGAGCCGAAGGAAGGGAAATTCAAAACAGAATTTCCAATTCTTGTGTAATCCAGACTTTCTGGAGCCATGGAGACTGAATGAGCACATGAAACTGTACCCTAAGTTCATCTTTAAACCTTAAGCTAAAAATATCCCGAGATTCTCTTAAAACTGAATGAAAGATCTTCTTAACGATTGACGAATGTCTGCCTTGAGCCTTGTGTGCCTTTATGAACTATCCGCATGGGATCAACTTGACAACAACTCGAGAGATGAGTGCGAACTGGGGGTGGAGGGGGTGGGGACGGGGGTTGTGGGGTGAGGCTCTGTTCCTGGGTGAGGAGCAGGGCAGAAGCAAGGCAGGAGAATTGCTGCACAACTTGAAGAACCTCACCCACATCCAGGAAGGTTGGTGCAGAAATGTGTCCTGATGGCTAAACGCTCAACAAAAATAAGCTACTTTTTTTTAACTTTTTTTTTAATACAGATTGGTTAAGGTCATTTAAGAAAGTAGAGAAGCATAGGGTGCCTGGATACCTTCCTTCTAAATTATCACTGTGCAAAGCAGGCTGCTATTGTTAAGCTCAGAGAAGAAAGAACTTACCCGGTTTTGCCTCCACCAGCACGGGTTCTGAGCTGTCCGATGGCTTCCCCACGCCACTTGCATTCACTGCGCGGACCCTGAAGACATACGTTTTCCCCTGGTGTAGGTCGCAGACCTTAAAGTGGCAGAGAAAAGAGCCAAAGAGCCATGGGCATACAGCGAAATCAAAGATGATGCTCACATTTCTCGCAGCTCATTATGAACATGCCAACTTTATGTAAAGTGGTATATCTCAAATTGGAAAGTGACGCAGACCAACGGGGAAAAGCAAGATTAGCAGTCGCTCCTGATCTCCCTTTTGTAAGAATTTCCAGAATTTTATTCTCTTTCATTATCCTTTCTCTGCATATTTAAAGCAGGATTAAAGTCATCCTCAACAGTTGCAATCTGGTGTTCATACTTATCATATATCCTAAATACTATATCAACTGTGATTTTTTTAATTGGGCAAAATAGTCCATCATTTTTTCATTAACTCTAAATGAAGTTAATCTATTCTTCTCCCATCAGAGATGGACTTATAGCATATCATACAGCACAATATGCCAAAGTCAAGCTCACTGCCACTAACTCAATGCCGGCTCGTAAGGACGCTATAGGACAGGGTAGACCTATCCGGGTGCCTTTCTTGATGGGAGTAGAAAGCGCCATCTTTATCCCCAGCACAGCTGGTGGTTTTTAACTGCTAACCTTGCACTTAAGAGGCCAAGGCTAAACCACTAAGCCACCAGGGTTTCTCATAATACTGCCTAGTCTCCTACTCCCACCAGAGGGCAGCGATGTCCCCCCCCAAAAAAATACTGCCTAGTATAAATAGATTAAATTTCTAATGAACTTGGTGATATAGTCTTGGAAGATGATCCATTTGTTCAGAGGGAATCAGCCATGTTGCACCTGGTCAAATGACTCCTCTGAAGGCTGCATCTTTCTACAACTCAGTTAATGTGCATCCACATACCTGACTCACCTGTGGTCTTTCTTTCAGTGTAAAGACGTGTGCTGCATTTCTGCCTACAGTATACCACCAGGTCCAAAGGTACAAGAAGAAAGCATCTGCGTTATAACAAATGAGCCACGTGACTGTGTGACTTAAGGACACGCTCACTCCTGGGCCCGTGGCTGGGCCATGGTGAGTACTCACAATACGGACATTTGACGAAAGAGAATCTGAGAGAATTTTAAAATGATAAATCATCAAAGATAATAAAACTGTGTATATGTGTATGTGTATCACATAAGTTTCTATTGCCTAATAATATAAACCTAATAAATTACATATGAGACGCAAATATGAAAAGACAAAATACCATTACATATACTTGTAGAAAAAATGCCGACTATAAACCTCGAGGCCTCAGAGTTGTTAGAGTGCACAATGGGAGGGAAAAAGCATGTCCACAAGCCCATGGGTCACTGTGGGTGAATAGGACTATGTCACTTCTTGAAGGCACGTCATTGCCATCTGCTGGAAAGTTGTTGTAATTGTTAAAGAAACCTACAGTGACTGGCGGGTGAATGTCACCCCATTGTACCACTTGCAAGCAGCACAGAGCTGCTATCAGGGTCGGTCCCCACCACTCAAAGTATTTATTTGAACAGATCCACCTGGGGGCTCTGAGCTCAGTCTCCCATAGGAATCAAAATCATTTCAGCCACAAGGGAATCAATAAAACGAAGGAACAGATGAATGAGTGCATTCACCTTTAAATAACGATTTGCAGTTGTCGTCTCGTTTACTGTGACCCATTCTTCGGTGTCCTCTTCTTTATAATCCACAAAGTATCCAGAAACAGGGCTGCTGCCAGAATACACGGGGGCTTTCCACAGCATCACCAGCGATGTATTCCTGACCTCGCAGAACGTCAAATCATAGGCTGGACCTGGAGAAAACCGCACGCACACACACTCACACAGAGGGCAGATGGAGACTCAACCACCCTAACCCTCAGCTGCCGCTTTCAGATGTGCCCCGTGCCACGGCATCGCCATGGAGTCCTCGATAAACCTATCACCCTCGCCATAGGCTGTGGATGAGGCCAGGTGTGATGCAAGACGTCGGGGAAGAAAGCCTCACTGAATATTTTTGGAGCCTTCTCTTATTAGACAAGCCGGTGAGGATGGGCATCGTTTGAATAATTCATGAGTTCCCAAGGCTCACTAGGGACCAGCAGCTGCACAACGCACAGAGAAAATGTGTGAAGAAAAGGGACTGGAACTCACGTTGCCCGCCCAGTGAGCTTAAACCTGTCAATCACAGGACAAATCATTCAGAGAACCTGAAACACCTGGCCGGGCTAAACACATCTGTTCCACCAGCACATTAGCCTCAGTCATGTCTTCTATAAATCTCCAAAGCACGTCTAGCTGTGTGCAGTGCTGGTTCCCCAATTCCAGGTGAACAATGAACATTAAAGGCAAATGGTCCCTCTTAACTAAATCACACTCCTTCCTTTGAATGTTTTTATGAAGCCTCCAAAGAGCTTCTCTAAACTTAACAGGTTTTTTTTTCCCATACATTACCTTATCTAAGGGACAGAAGTTAATTTCATTGAAAATATATATCAAGAAAGCAATACCGTCTAAGCACAAAACTGAAAGGCAGTCTGAATTTTAAGTCTTTTCAGTCCATCTTTAGTTGTGCTTTGGTTTGGTTTGGTTTTTCATAAGATGGGCATATATATCATCCATTTCATTGGGTTTATGACTGGCTGAATAAAAAATGGACAAGAGCTTGTGAGGGTTTGTGAGAACAGTTTTTAAATGTAGGTCCTAGATATATGCAGATTTGCCACAAGTACACATGGTAGAATTAGAGCCCAAAAGATCCCTGCATTGTCTGGGAAGTGAACAGCTTCTGCTAATATACAAATATGGACACTAGTTCCACGCTGTTTCCACTTCGGACCTTAATCAAACCCAAACCACTGCCTTTTTGTGAATTTTAACTCCGAGTGATCATGCAGGAGGTAGTAGAACTGTCCCCATCTGGCCTGCAAGGCTATGTACCTTGACTGTCCTAACTGCCACCACTTTGTCCTGGGGAACGGCTGGGGGGTTCCATCCGCCAACCTTTGGTTAACATGGTGCTGTAATCCCTCCACCAGGCCTCCTCATTTGAGGCCAATATGCCTTCAGTCTGATCTGAAACTAGCTTCCTTTCTGATCCCTCTGGGAATGCTTCTTTCTTCCTCCAGGTTTCTGTCTATATTACTGTCAATATTTATTCAGTGCTTATGCTTTCCTTGAGTTTTCTGCCTGTACACTGCCCAGGCCAGAGGTCCTCAAACTTTTTAAACATGGGGCCAGTTCACTGCCCCTCAGACTGTTGGAGGGCCGGACTATAGTTTTAAAACAACAACAACAACTATGAACAAATTCACTGTAGGCCCAGGAGGTGTCGGCTGCTAAGGAGGATGACAATGGCAGCAAAACCACCCTGCAGGCCAGATAAATGTCCTCGGCAGGCCGCATGCGACCCACGGGCCGTAGTTTGAGGACCTCCGGCCCAGACTATTGTCTGAGCGCAGGAATTGTGTCATTCTTACTATAAAACGCCAGTTTTTGACACAGTGGCAGTTATGCCGTACTATTTGTAAAACACATTCCAGCTGGAAGAGGTCTCTCATGACTGAACTGTAGCGATCAGGCTAATGTCTACAATGGTTAGTCCCCTCGTGTCTGGAAGGAAGGCGCCCCTCAGTGCTTCATCCGATAAACAAGTTTCTTACCAGGCTCTGGCATGGTCCACGCCTCACACCTGAAGTGTTCGCTAGGGTCTGACGGCTGTCCTATGCCAGCCAGGTTGGTGGCCGCAATTTTGAATTCATACAATGCGCCTTCTGTCAAGCCCTCCACCTATTTCAGTTCATGTTAAATTAACAGATGAATTAAAAGATGCAGAACAATTCGTTAAGGAAGGAAGGGTTTGTGATTGGTTTAAAAAATAAGATCTCATCAGTATATTAGAATAAATAACTTAAAGATGACCATTTATGTGCTACATTGCAGCTACTATGACGAGCCCTAGATATGAATTTTAGTGCACTAATTCAGTACAGTGTACTAGTTTCAGTCTGGTGGGCCGTTTATTCATACAACATAAGCAAAGAATGAAAAAATATATAAGATGTGCTCTGTTTCTAATGAGCCCACAGTTTATTAGATAGACACATCACAATGGTCTACAAGAGACCGTGGAAATGGAAAAGCACTTAACTCCTTGTTAAGTCACTCCAAGTCACTTGCTCTCTGCTTCTTCATCTCTTCTCAAAAAAAAAAATCAAAAAAAATTGTTTACAAAATCTTTTCAGTTCTAAAATGCTATGACCTTTATTGTTATTTTTAAGCTACTTTGGTTTCTGTACAAAATTAGGTAATTGTGTCAAGCTCAAACATTCTCTCTAAAATATATAAGCACATAGCAAAAGATAAACTTTCAAAAAACCAACCGTAAAGATCCTCTCTTTAATAGGTGAGGAGTTGACCTCATGCCAATTTTTGTGATGCGCTTCCCGCTTGTCTATGTAATACCCAAGGACTGCTGCACCGCCACTGTACTTGGGCAGTTTCCAGCCCAGAGTCATAGACTGGCCATCGCAGTTCAGCAGCGTAATTCCATAAGGATGAGAGGGGACGGCTAAAAAGAAGAAAAGTAAAAATCAGGAAGTTATCCAGAATCCTAGGTAAGAAATATCCAAATATTCTCTTTCCCACCAGAATCAACTCTAGTATTTCAAAAGTCAACTGAAAAAAATAGCCTGAATACCTGTTATGTCTTCTATCTTTTCCATGGTCTAACTTATTACCATCTTTGATTTTAATTTATGTTTTACCAAGAAGATTTTTTATTAAGCATTCCTTTTTCCAAAGACATTCTTCCAATATTCCAACCATCCTGGTGCAATTAATTACATGAGAAGGTGTCAAAAAACATGTGGGGAAATACCATTATCTTTAAATTCTATTTTTCCACAAACTTTTTGAAGTCCCCAGGATAAAACTGACCTAGTCTTTTCGAAGAACAAAGTATCTCCTTTTTGAGGAAATCTTTGAGGAAGAAGCTTTCTTTTGTACAGTGTAAAAGCAACGTCTATTTACATGACGGTCTATGATGATGACTGTTATTTAGAGGCATAAGTTTAATTTCCTACATATGTATACAAACCCACTGCCTATAAGAGAAGAGAACTGACCCCTGGAATCTGCAGGATGATACAACTCTAAAGTAGCACTTGACCTCCTCTTCCTCTTGCAGAGCAGCTCATGGATTAGAACCAAAGATCATGGCATTCAGCAGTCCAACACGATTTATAAAAACTTCAGATTAATTTAAGTGAGTCTGAGTTCTTTTTTTTTTTTCCTATTTTAAGCACCATG
>PVJH01042228.1:0-14431 GCA_004026705.1 Nesogale talazaci
CCGCTGATCTGTGATCTTCCTGAATTTGGCATCATTGCATGTGTCCCATCAGTCTAAAAAGGAATTTATAGACTGGTATGAGACATATGGGCTAATATCTGACTTATGGTCCTGATTTATGGGACTGAACTGTGAAGTCTTATCAATGTACAATTGCTCTTTAATATAAGGTTCCTTTTTATACACAGATGCGTTTATCTGTATTCTTTTCTCTAGTCAACCCTGACTAAAACATTATGGTACTTTGGGAGTGGGGTTTTAGAGAAACAAACCATGAAGATGGAGAATGGATGCTTGTATGATCTCTGTCTCACAGTAGCTTTTTTTCCCCGTGTCTAGCCAGAGGCGAGATATAGCAATGCAGTTTACTGGGTTGATTTCTGGAAAGAATATGGGAAGTTAAAGTTTTGATCATTTTCTTTGGTTATTATCTCTGGTTATTCATGTTTGAAATGACAAAAATGAATGCTGTTAAGGTATATTTTGAACTTCGGGTTGAAAATCACCCCTGAATTTCTCGGAGACCATGCTGCTTAGTGAAAATGACTGACAGAAGGTCAAAATGGCTAACAGAAGGTCCCACCCTGGCTTCAGGCAATGGAGCCAGATACCTATGGCCTTATGGGATAGCTTTAGATAAGGATTTGATTGTCTTAAGATGGAGTTTAGGATCTGTCTCTACTAGGTTTATAGTGTTTTCTTCTGACTAATGTTGAGATAACGATGGATAGAAATGATTAATAGGGAGTATGAAAATAGAGAGCTTGTAAGCCCACTTGCCTTAAGACACTAAATTGGGTCTTTAAATGGGTGTAGGACAGACAGAAAAGAAAGCTCTGAAAAGATTCCCACCCACCCTCACCACCACCATGCTTTGGAATATTCAGGACATTTGCATTTGAAGAGACTTGCTCAGGAGGCTGTCTACAGATTGAAGAAGAAAAATGGAACTCTAAGCTCTAGGACTGAACTGTCCTGTGGTGTGGGCAGATTGAAATGCTTTTTAGGTGACCAACTGGATCCATTTGTTAAGTGGAAGTGAGAGAAATGCAGCAACAAAGAGATGGGTTGAGTCTGGCCACTGACAACCTTGGACTTGTTTCAAAGGAACTAGAGGAGAAAATAAAAGGAGGGTGAATAGACTAAAGTTCTTGACTTATCACAAGGGGGCTAGGGTTTTTGAGAATTTTTGATGCGACCCATTGTCTAAAGGCAAGGCAGCCAATGGTTACCCTGGTTAGGCTAAGAGGCAGTTCACATTGAGTTCACCAGAATCAGAACCAAGGAAGAAAAAAAAAATCTGAACCTGTGAATTGGTGCATAGTGCTGCTGACTTTATGGGTGGCCTGTCCCAATTTGACTTTGCTTATGGATGCAGACTTACAAGGTTCCAACTGGAATGAAGATTCTTCGCATCAAAGAATATGATTGTCTCCTCATAGCATTGGGTTGATGAAAGTGGGCAGTATAGAAATTGGACACCCAAAATGGGGCAGATAAAAGCATGAAGTGACTGGCTTACAAACTTTCATCTGTGGGGAAATATATATTCATAGGATTATAAGATTAAGGTGTAGGTCTTACTTAACTGCAATTGTTAAGCATAAGGTATTGTTGTTTTGTTCACTTCTAGAATATTACTTTAAATAAGGAGTGGCACATATTGAATTGTATACTTTTAAATTTCATCCTGTTAGGTAAGATACAATTTATTATTGCTTTGTTTTAAAAATTACATATAACAAAAGAGTTATGTAAGTGTGAAGTAGATGAAAACAGAGCAAGACCTTAACTTCACTCAATGCACAAGAATCAACCCAAGGTGGATCACAGATCTTGAGGTTAAACCTCAAACTATTAGGACCATCAATGAGGGAATTGGTACAGACCCAAGAACTTTGATGCAAGGAATACATACATAGGCTATTGGGAAAAGGGAAGGACACAAACACAGAGGAGGCACAAATTGACAAGTGGAATATATTGAAATAAAAAACCTGTGTACATTGAAAATTTCACGAAAAACTAATAACAGAGCCCACAGCCTGAACCAAAGTCTCGCAAGGGCAGAATTCCAAATGGCCAATAAACATATGAGAATATATTCCAGATCATTAGCCATGGGAAATATAAATTAAAACAACTATGAGGTACCACCTAACACCCTCAAAGATAGCCCAATTGAAAAATCAGAAAGTAACAAGTGTTGGAAGGGCTGTGGTGAGATAGGAACTCTTGTCCCCTACTGGTGGACCTGTAGGTATCTTCTGGAGTGAGGTCCAGGTATTATGGCAAGGGCCAGATGCAATCCAGGGGTATAAATGGCAGCTAACTAAACAGGAAGGGGGGAAGGAAGGAAGGAAGGAAGGAAAAAAAAAAAGACATGGATAGTGGGATAGCGGGGGATGGTGGGGAGAGACTGGCCACTAATCCACCCAAGGGGAGGGTATTGTTTATATCTCTATAGGAGAAAAAGAGAGGAACCAGACATCATCCCAGTGCACCAAGACATGCATGCAACATACCAGCATGAAGCAGTGAACCAACAGAGAGGTCTACAGTTCAGCCTCAATTTCAGCTATGTGAAACCCCTCAACCCCCATCCAGAAGAATGCAACATAGAGGACAGCACTAATGCCATAACTCAGGGACAGTGGTCCCTCTGATCAGAATACACAGGAGCAAAATAAGAGAGAAGGAAAGAGAGTGGAACACATCCTGGCCCACCAAGCCCCTAGGATGATATTCCTGTTTGGAACAGCCAATGCAGAGAGGACTGTAGAGCCAGCCCCACCAGGAGATCTGACATCCCTCAGTGACACATGGCACTACTGGGGACAATACTGGAGATACAGTGGAGGAATTATGGCTAATCTGACACCCCACACACACACATACACACACCAACGCAAAACACTAAGGGCGTGCAACAGAACAGCTATGGGAGCAAAGTAATGAAGTCCTCAGAGAATATCGAAATAAACTTTGGGGCCAGGGTGTGGCACCCCATCAGACTCAAGCAGAAACAAAGGTCAACAAACAGACCTGGAATTATTTATAGGCTTTTCTTTTTTGTAATTGGTTTCATTGTTTTGTTTTGTTTTCTTTTTTTGCTTTGTTTTCTTTTTTTTCTTTTGTTTTTTGTTCTCATTATTGTTCTTGTATAACTATCTAGGTAAGATAGGCAGGATGAAAAATCCGGAAGAGAAAACAATGAGACCAATGGTTCTGGGTGGGACAAGGGAGAGGGGAAGGCGGTTGGGGAGGGGAGAGGAAGTGGGGTGCCAACAAACCCGGGAACAAGGGAACAAGTTATCTAAAATCAATGGAGAGGAGGGCGCAAGATACCTGATGAGACTTGATCAAGTGTAATGTAGCTGAAAGAAATTACCGAAACCCAAATGAAGGTCACACATGATCGTGGGACAAGAGAAAATGGAAACAGAGTAGCGGTTCTCAACTTGGGGGTTATGACACCTTTGGAGTCAAATGACCCTTTTACAGGGGTTACCTGATTCATAACAGTAACAAAATTACAGTTATAAAGTAGCAATGAAAATAATTATATGGGGGCTGAGCCCCGGTGGCGTAGTGGTTGTGCGCGGGACTGCGGCCCACTCGGACGGAGGTTCAATTCCAGCAGTGGGGCTGGGCCTCCTACTCCCACCACCGGAGAGCAGTGATGCCCCCCCCCCCCAAAAAAAGAAAAGCATTATATGGTTGGGGGGGCGGGTCACAACAACATGAAGATCTATATTAAAGGTTCAAGGCATTAGGAAGGTTGAGAACCGCTGAAATAGAGGCAAGAACTAGGAGGTATTTATAGAGGTCTAAAAACAGGCATGTACATATGTAAATATATTTGTATATAATGATAGGGAAATAGATCTATGTAAATATATTTACATATTAAGAATTAAGGTAGCAGATGGACATTGGGCCTCAACTCAAGAACTCCCTCAACAAAGGAACACTTTGTCCTAATAACGTGGTATTCTGTGATGCTCACCTTCCTAACAGGATCACTAAAAACAAAATGGGTGCATAAGCAAATGTGGTTTTAAAAAAAAAGCCTGATGGTGCCAGGCTATCAACAGATAAAGCATCTGAGGTCTTAAAGGCTTGAAGGTAAACAAGTGGCCATCTAGCTGAGAAGCAATAAAGCCCACATGGAAGAAGCACACCAAATATGTGACCACGAGGTGTCGATAGGATCAGGCATCAAAAACCCAGAACAAAAAATTATATTGATGTGAATGAGGAGAAGGATGCAGTGAAGACCCAACGCCCATCCATAGACTATTGGATATCCCCTCACAGAAGTCACAAGGAAGAGACAAGCCAGTTAGGGTGCAGTATGGCACCTACTAAACATACAACCCTTCTCTAGTTCTTTAATGCACCCCCTTCCCCATCATGACCTGTATTAGTCCAGGTAGACTAGAGAAACAAATTCATAGACATGCACATGGATATAAGGGAAGGGTTTATATACAAGAGGAATGGAATATTGAGGAAGCATCCCAACCCAGTCCAGTCCAAGGTCATAAATCCAACATTAGCCCATATGTCTGATACCAGTCTATAAAGTCTCCTTCTGACTCACGAAGCACATGCCGTCGAAGCATCCCAGTGCTAGCAGATGTCTCCCCATGGCTCCTCGCTTCCAGGGCTCAGGGTCCATCAACAGCATCCAGTGGTGGTAGAAGCAACTCAGCACTGGCAGGGGTCTCCACGTGGCTTCTCTGGCTTCAGAGGTCTGGTTCCATTGGCTATCTCCAGATTAACAGGTTAGATTCCACCCCTACATCCCAATCATGAAACTGACATCACATGACCGCCACATGACCCCAATTCCACCTTATAAATATGTGTAGACCACAGCATATACACTGGTACAGATAAGAGCTCACAACACAGAGAATCCAGGACAGGGAGTGGTACCCTGCCCAATACTGAAAGTAGTGAAATCAGGCGGGTAGAGTAAAGTAAAGGGTGGTGGGAGAGAGAAAGGGAGAACCAATCACAATTATCAACCTATAACCTCTTCTGAGGTGGATGAACAACAGAAAAGTGGGTGAAGGGAAACAAATGTGTGTGAAAGTCATGAAAAAAATAATATCAATTATTTAGGGGTAATGATGAAGAGAATGTGGGGGTAGGACGTGGGGGAATGAGTTGCTACCAAGGGCTCAAGTAGAAAGAAAATGTTTTGAAAATGAGGATGGTAATAAAAGTACAAATGTGCTTGACATGTATGTATCTATGGGTTGTGAAAAGAGCTGTAAGAGCCCCGAATAAAATGATTTTTTAATTAAAAACAAAAACAAAGAGAGTGTCAAGTTGACAAGAGGTGGTCTGTGGCAGTTACATCATCTCCTGTTAATTTGCAAAGGGGTGAAGTCTAGTCTGTTAATCAGGTTGCAGCTTGGCGACATCATTTGAAGGCGTGCTGGAGATAATACCTTTTTGGAGGCCAGACACACACTCTCTGCTACACACTCCTGTTGACAAGTGTGGCAGTCATGTACTCATGTGTCAGTTTCATGATTGGGTGTCTAGGGTGAAGTCTAGCCTGTCAATCTGGAGATAGCCAATGAGGCCTCTGTGTGGGCATGGTTTTCTCCTGAGAATTCTGGGAAGTCTCAAGGTATTTCCCAATTGGAGAAGAGAGACTTGACTCACTCTCTTGGAGAAAAACTACTGAGAAGATGAGATGACACCCTGCTGATCAAACCTGATACCTTGGAGACTGGAGGAGCCGGCAGAGAAGCCACATGGGCTTGCCCTGATGAAACCAGACCTCTGTGGCCAGAGCAGCCACAGAGAGACCCCTTACCAGCACTGAGATATTTCTACTGCCAATAGATACTGCTGATGGACCCTGAACCCTGGAAACAAGAAGCCATGTGGAGACCCCTGCTAGTGCCAGGATGCTTCTACCCCAGCTGGATATACAAGACTCTGCACCCACTGGCCTGTGATTGTCCTGGTGTCATTGCATGTGCTTTGGAAGTTGGAAGGAGACTTTACAGACTGATATTGGGCATATGGGCTAATATCAGACTTATGACCATGGACTGGACTGGGTTGGGATGTTTTCTCAATGTTCCATTCCTCTTGTATATAAACCTTCCTCTTATATCCATATGCATGTCTATGAATTTGTTTCTCTAGTCTACCTGGACTAACACGACAAGCCACATGAAGCTACACTGATGGACTTGGAGGAGTCATGTGGAGACTCCTGCCAACACTGAGATGCGTCCTCCACCACTGGATCCTCAAGACTTTCCACTCACTGATCTGTGATCTTCTGCCACTAGCATCAGTGCATGTATTCCATGAGTCTGAAGAGGAATTTATAGGCTGGTATCAGATAGGTGGGCTAATATCTGATGTATGGACCAGATCTAGACTGGGCTGGGGTGTTTTCTCAATATACAATTGCTCTTTAATATAAAGTTCTTTCTTATACACCTATAAGTGTCTCTGGATTTGTTTTACTAGTCAACTCTGACTAACACAAGTTCTGTCAATTTAAGATATATTGAGTGTGTTCTGTATTTATCATTTTCTAACTCTAGTTTGTTGCGCATTTCATGATAATATTTGACTTTGTCTTCCTGAGCTGCCCTTTGAAATTTTCTGTTCAGCCCTTCTTGAGCTGTCCTTTGAAATTTGGATTTCATCATTTTTCCCATTTGCTTTAGCTACTTAGTTTAAGAGCAATTTCAGTCTCTTCTGACGTTCATTTTGTTCTTTTTCTTTTTGTCTATTTAATGACCTTTTGCCTTTTTCTCACAGCTCATAAATCTTTTGTCATTAGTGTTCAATGTGTTGAATCTGTTTTGAGATGTTCTCAAAATTCAGGTGGGACTGACTCTGGTCATATTTTGACTTTTGTGAACTTGTTTTAATTTTCTTCAGCTTTGTCCTAAATGTAAATGTGAGCAGTTGATGGTCTATTCCACAATCAAACCCTAGTCTGGTTTTAGGTGCAGAGCTTGCTTTTCCCCATCATCTCTTTCCACAGAGACAATTTGTTTTCTGCATTTCCTATCTGCAGATGTCCATGTAAATAATTGCCTTTTATGTTGTTAAAAAAAAAGGCACTTGCTGCTGAGCCCCAGGTGGCATAGTGGTTGTGTGCAGGACTGCGGCCCACAGGGTTGGTGGTTCAAATCCAGAAGCAGCTCTCCAGGAGCAAGGTTGGGCTTCCTACTCCCACCAGGGCAGTGATGCCAAAAAAAAAAAAAAAGGCACTTACTATGAACAGGTTGTTGGTCTTGCAAAATACTCTCATGTGATCTCAGGCTCTGTTTCTATCATCAAGTCCAAACTTTTCAACTACTGTTCCTAGCTCTTTGCTTCCAATTTTTGCATTCCAACTGTCTATAATTATCAGTGCATCTTGAATGCATGTTTGATCAATATCAGATTGAAGATGTTGGTGGAATTCTTCAATTTCTTCATCATTAGTTTCTGTGTTGGGTGCTTAATTGTACTTAATTGCTGTATGATTGGATCTCCTTGAAAGTGGGTAGATATAATAATCCTATTGCAGACAGCATTGTACTTAAAGATGGATTTTGCAATGTCTTTTTTGACAGTGATTCTCATGCCATTCCTCTTGTGTTATTCCCGGCATAGTAAAGAATATGATTTTCTGATCCAAAATAGCCAATTCCAGTACATCTCAGCTTGCTAAAACGGAGGCGATAGATCTTTATTTGTTCCATTTTGTTTTTGATGATTTCTAATTGTCCTAAACTCATACTACACACATTCCAAGTTCTGATCACTAGTACATATTTGGAGTGGTTTCTTACCTTGAGTTGTGCCTCATTCACAAATGAAGATCCTGAGAACTCTACTCCCACAGGCTTGACTCCATTCACAGCTCTTTGGTGGACTCTACTCCAAGAGATCAGATCCCTCAGTCTCACCCCAATGCCCTCTGACCCGAGTGGCCCATCCTTGGCCTCTCTCTGACAATGTCTGCTTGAATTCATTAGGACTTCAGGATCTGACAATATCTCAAAGCTGTGTATAAGGTTTTCAGCAGATATTTCCTCTGAATGGGCAGCCAACTCCTTCATTGTCTTAGTCTAGAACAGTGGTTCTCAACCTCCCTCAACCCTTTAATACCATTTCTCATGTTGTGGTGACTCTCAACCGTAAAATTGTTTTCATTGCTACTTCAAAACTATAAAGAATCGCAATGTAAATATCGGATATGCTGGATGTACTTTCATTGAACATAATTAAAGCACAGAGATTAATCACAAAGACAATGTGTAATTATATTGTGCCATATTTAGTTCTAATTACAAGTAAATGAAACTTTGTCTTGAAGCATGGTGTAGCATGGATAACAGTCTTAATATAACAACAGTAAACTACATTGCTACATTTTGTGACAGCATGCATAAAAAACCAAGGTCAGTGTAGATAGCGTTTTTTCTCACCAGATCAGAAATTCTTGGGGCCTTCTTTTTAAGAGCATGACAAAGATTATCTTCCACAAGTCTGTGTCTATATTTAGATACGATAACCAACAAGCTGGAAAACCCTGTTTCGTAAAGATATGTTGTTGGAAATGGAAGAAGGTACAACACAGTCTCGGACAGAACAGGCGATGACTACAATCACTTGATCCAGAATTTTGTAATTGACATTGTAGAGAAATCAGTTCTCGCTGCATCACTGTCAACAAGTTCAATGAACTCCTCTTGTGCTGTCTCAGAAACTTCTTCAACTTTGATTGTGAATGGACTGCTGGCAAGTGCAAATGGGTGTCAGGTAGATTTGGAAAGTGTGCTGAAATTTCGTCTGCAAGCATGTGCAAATGTCCTTTCACGGAATAATCATTGTAATCCTTCTGTCTGGTTCAATGCCATGTTCCTCAAAGAAAGCAGATAAAGAAGGCAATATATAAATTTTATTTTCATCCAACTTTTTTTTGGTAAAGCTTTAGTTTCATTTGGAATGATCAGATCTTTTCAGATAAATCGAGACATGTTGCACTTTGTCCTTGCAGTGATAAATTTAACTCATTCAAGATGGCAAAGATGTCAACCAAGTAAGCTATTTTCTGCAGTTCATTTTTTATCCCTGAAAAGTAATTCAAACAGTAGTCTTGTTTTCTGAATAAAAAACATTTTGACTTCATCATGAAGCTCAAAAACATGTTTTAAAACTTTTCCTCTCAACAAGCATTTCACTTCAGTGTGAATTAGCAGAACACTTAGCGCATCCAATTTGTTGTACAGTTGCAAAAACAGTCAAGTGTTTAAAGTGCTCACCTACACAAAATTGACAGCACTGATGATGCTTTTTATTATTCCTTGTAACTGGCAGCATCTCCATTGCTCATGTTTGCCGATGAATCATGCAGTGAGTTCTGATGACTTTTGGTGACTCATTCAGGACCAAACATTGAAATCCAGATCGACATCCTAGCATAGCTGGAGCCCCATCTGTGCAAACACCGCAAACCTTTACACAAAAGATCATATGCTCTTTCAGAAATGAACCAACTGTGTCAAATACATAACATGCTGTAATTGTCATTTCAAGAGGTTTCCAAAAAAGAAACCCATCTTTAAAGTCTCCATCATTAATATACCTCACGTAAACCAGTGTCTATGCACAGACATCTGTAGAGTAATCAAGCAGGATGCTAAATATTGGAAGTGGAGCAGATTTAATTTCCTGGATTAACTGACCAAGAATGTCAGTAGGCTTGTCATCTATTCTTCTGTGGACAATGCATCAGATAAGGAAATTGCACTCAATTTCGTTTCTGATGATAAGTCAAACAATGCCTTTGTTGCTGTTGCCAGCAACAGCCAATCCTCAGCAATGGTGTGAGGTTTTGTAGTGTTGGCGATTTCTAGTGCCACCAAATATGAAACTTCAACGGCTGCTACATTTTATTTATGGTACTTGCCACCAGTGTCAAGTTTGACTTTCTTGAGTCCATTAGCCTTGCTTCTAAAATAGCTGATATCCTTGCTGGCAAACTTCAGATGCATGCTAGCAAAATGGCATTTTAGTTTGTTAGGCTTCATAGATTTAGCTGATAGAACTTCACAACAAATAACATAGGGCTGAGCCCCGGTGGCGTGGTGGTTGAGTGTGGGACTGCGGCCCACTGGCTTGGCGATTCAAATCCAGCAACAGCTCTCCAGGAGCAAGGTTGGGCCTCCTGCTCCCACCAGAGGGCAGTGATGCCCCCCCCAAAAAAACCCCAAACAAATAACACATTGCGGTTTCTCAATTCTTGCTGTAATTATTGAGGTAAAACCATACTGTAAAAAATCCTCATAATATTGTCTTTTCTTTCTTTTTTTTTTGGTTTTTGGGGCATCACTGCCCTCTGGTGGTGGGAGTAGGAGGCCCAGCCTTTGCTCCGTGGAGCTGGAATCAAATTCCATCCCAGTGGGCTTTAGTCCCGCGCACAACCACTACGCCACCGGGGCTCAGCCTATATCGTCTTTTCTTAACATTCTCCTCTACAAGATCCATTGGCATAGAATGGTTTGCTAATGAAAATAATATATAACATAGCTTTTGATAATACAAAAGATGATACATGGCCTAGTTCAGTCAACACAGTGCATTAAAATTTCCTATGATTTACCATTCTCTGAGTTTTTCCCCCATACTTATTACCATCACAAGGGGGCAATATTCACATAAACCACAGCTGACTATAAAAACTGCTCTGTGTCCAGACTCAGTTCCCATGGTACAGATTTTTTTCTCAGTAGTTGATTTTTAAAACATCATTTAAGTAGGGGTTCATACAACTCTTATCACAATCAATATATACATCTATTGTATGCAAAGCACATTTGTTTTTTTTTGGGGGGGGAGGGCATCACTGCCCTGGTGGGAGTAGGAAGTCCAGCCTTGTTCCTGGAGAGCTGCTGCTGGATTTGAACCATCGACTCTGTCGCAATCCAGCACACAACCACTCCGCCACTGGGGCTCAGTCCTGGAATGCCAATTTAATAGAACAAAGTGTTCTTGCATTGAGGAAGTACTTGCTCAATGCTAACTCTGTAAGTTTATGCACATGGATCTAATTTCCCATTGTCTTTATATAAATATATTCGCCTAAGTACATGCCTGTATTTAGATCTCTATAAATGCCTTTTACCCTCCCCTCCCCCATTCTTTCCTCTATTTCCTTTTACTTTCCTCTTGTTCTACTATCATGCGCTGACTTCATTGGGGTTTCAGTATTTTCTGTTACATTAACCTTGATTAATCCCTACCGGGCCTCTCACACCCATCTTGTCACTGATTTTGAATCACTTGCTGTTCCCTTAACCCTGGTTGGTCAACAGCACCTCCTTTCCCCCTTTTCCCCATCTCCCATGTCCCCTGGGAACCATCAGTCAGTCCCATTGTTTTCTCCTCCAAACTGTTCATCCAGCCTATCTCATACAACTCTTATCACGATCAATACATACATCAATTGTATGCAGACATTTGCACATTTGTTGCCATCATCATCTCAGCAGTTGATGATTTTACAGTACATGATTTTACACTTACCCAGTAATTATAATGCATGAAGTGTTACTTTACCTCCAGTACTGCTGCTTTCAACACAGTAGGTGCTTTTAAGAGATAGCTACTTTCAACATAGCAGCTGCTCTCCACACGTGTGACTGGTCTGCATAAGTACACATAAGTACTGGTCGGCATTATGGCGCCAACCCTATCACATACACCTGTATTTGGGCGGGATGTACGTAAGGGAGTTCGCACGATATCATCATATGTGGGCATATCTGCATGTGGGCAGACCTGCCTTGAGACAAATAGAGGAGCTGTGTTTCAGTTCCTAAGTCCATTGGAAATATGCGTTTTCTGATGGTCTTAGGCGACCCCTGTGCAAGGGTTATTCAACCCCCCACAGGTTGAGAACCGCTGATCTAGAAGCTGTCAAAACCTGTTCACTTTGTGTGACTCTGCAGGCATTTGAAAAACCAGTAGCATAGCTTCCAACATCACAGCCACACACAAGTCACCACAGTATGACATACTTGCCAGACTAGTGGGGACAGGTAGATTGGGTGTATTTCCCCTTTTCCTGCTATACCCTGGTAAGAGATGAGCAGAGGTTGATAGGATCTTGATTCAGTTGTGATTGTTATTAGGGTTGATTGCATATGCAAACTTTGAACTGTAACTTGGGGATGTGTAAATTTTGCCATCCTTGTAAGTGTAAAATGAGCCATCTCAAAAATAGAAAGTGGGATTTCACTGCCATAAAGAATGAAGAGGAGCCCTGGTGGTGGGTGTACTGGTTACACTTTGGGCTGTGATCACCTTGATCAGCAGTTTGACACTGACCAGGAACTCCAAGTAAGACTGGACTTTCTACTCCCATAAACTGCCTCAGAAACCTACAATGGGTTGCTGTCAGATATGATTCGATGACAATAAGTATGGCATGAAAGAATAGGC
Source organism: Nesogale talazaci (assembly GCA_004026705.1). NCBI lineage: Eukaryota > Metazoa > Chordata > Mammalia > Afrosoricida > Tenrecidae > Nesogale > Nesogale talazaci. Next base: position 12,490 of record PVJH01042228.1, read on the forward strand.
AGGAGCAGAGGTGCCCTTTGGACTGGATATCCCTGCCTACTGAGTCTCTTTGATCCAGGCACAGAAAGCTAGGCACCAGAGTAGTGGTAGCAGCAGAGCCGAGTCCCAGCAGTGATGGGTTCCTACCCCAAGAAGCTTATAAAGCTGAATGCCTCTGGGCAGAAGTGGGGTGCCTCCAGAGCTCCTAATTGGTGCTCAGTTGCTAGTCCTCAAAGGTAGGATTGAGTGCCCTAGGGCTAAGGCTTATGACTGAATGGAGTGTCCTTTGGGTTTTTATCCATAGCACTGGACTTTGTTAACAATGTCCATTCCTTGACAACCATTGAACGACCAGGCTGAATGTCAAGACTAGACAGAAGTGTATGTGGGGGCAGTTGAGGACGTCCTGAGCAAAACTGTAAACTAATTTAGGGCCTGAGTGTTGTGTAGTCATTGCAGTGAATTATCCAACCCAGCCAAGAAGTGTAGCACAGAACAGGTGGTGTTAGACTCAGTACGCCTTATTTACCTATACAACAATCTCAGAATGCTTTCTCCAAAAACTGATTCAGATCTTTAAATAGAATAAAACTGCCTAGAAATGAATTATTTAACTTCCTACCAAAACATACTACTCTCAGTATTCATATTCCCAATCTGGCCATCAGAACATGTTTTCCTATTAGGTGTTGTGGCATTTTCAATTTGCATAATCTATGAAAAAGATTAAAGCTCATGACTAATCCTGGAAAGCCTAACGAAGTGCCCACCATCCTCTAGAACGTGTCCGCCAGTTTCACTGGGTGTGTCATTGTACACCGATTATCAAATATAACTCACCACTAAGGAACTTCTCAATAGACAACTAATTTGTACTCGTTTTTAAAAACAAAATACAGTACATATTACAGCAAAATTTGTACCGTGCACTTATGAGGGCACTGGTGATAAAGGAAAACACCATCAGAAGTGTTTATTCACGGGTGGACCTGAAGAGGAGCAGTGCTGAGCTGCAATACTGGGTGGGGTAGAAAGGAGGAACATATAACCTCCTCCCTGGGGCAGATTATAGAAAAGTGGGTGAAGGTAGATGTTGGGCAGTAGGATATGAAAAAAATTATTTATAAAATATCAAGGGTTCATGCAGGAAGGGAAAAAATGAGCTGAAGTAGAAAGCAAATGTTTTGAGGATGGCAACAAATATGTGACAATGGATTTGTACAAGCCCCCCACCCCCCAACCAAATAAAGATGTAAATACCAACACAAAGTAAGTACAGACATATTGTGATTAGAGCTGTATGAGTTCCAATAGAATATTCTTAGAAAAGTAAAACAAAACAAAAACAATGAAATCTTTCCCTCAAAAATAAGAGGAAGGTACAGTCAAGAACTAAGAGTTCAGGTCACACAGAATCCAGGAACAAGAATGGAGTTATGATACCATGACAGTAGGGGGAAGATGAGGTACCAGTTGCGATGGACACATATTCCTCCCCTGCCCCTCAGGAGACAGAAACCATTAGGGGAGAGAGAGAGGTAAGATGAAAATGATTTATAATTTATCAAGGTCGCCAGGGTGGGGGGACAGAGCTGATACCAAGGGTTCAAAATGTCTAGAAAATAGCAACATATATATAAGAGCCCCTAAAATAAAGATAATGGAACTCCCCGATTAAACTTTTGGGATGCCTTTCACACATCAAATTAAAAATAAATAAAAAGTCTACACTCCTCCAACATAAGAGACTCAAGAGTCATGGATTGTCTTTTAGTCATTTATTTAAGTGCAACCATCTAGGAGGAATTCTAGATCTTGTTGAAAGCAGCCACATCCATGGACTGCACATAGTCTTCAAAAGCAGTGATCTGTTCTTCCAGCATATCTGTGCCAACTTTATCATCTTCAACTACACACTGTATTTGAAGCTTTTTAATTCCATACCCCACCGGAACGAGCTTGG
>PVJH01042229.1:0-14431 GCA_004026705.1 Nesogale talazaci
CGGGTCCAGCAGCTCTCAGAAACACACCCGGGGGAGGGCATTTCGGTCTTGGAAACCGAGGGGGGGGTGGCTTCCAAAAGTTCGTGGAGACATAGACATGGACTTTCTCCGCAAACTTTTGGACGGCTCCCTGGATTCTTACTGAATGGCCTGGGACACGTGCCTTGCACGAAACTCGGCTTCTTGGCTCGCCTTGCCCAGCCCCGGCACGTGTTGGTTGGGTTCTCGCGGGAAGGGGCCGAGTGCAATTGCTGCAGAGGGTGGCGCTGGTTGGGAGCCGATTGCCACGTCTTTCTCCCTCTTCACCCAGCTGGGAGTCGGTGGCCCCGCTCGCCTAGCCCGGGATGTCTGTTGTTAGTGCCATCGAGTTGGTGCCACCCGACAGCGTCTCTGGGTAGAAGGCGCTGACACCGTGCCCGGTCCTTAACACTTGTTCGTCTGTTGAAGCCAGTGTGTCACCCCATCTTGTCAAAGGCCTTCCTTTTCCCTGCCCCTCTCCCCAGCCTGATTTCCTCTTCCGGGGACTCGCCTCTCCTGATACATCTCCAAAGGGGGACTTAGCACTGAGGCACCTCCGTTGAGTGTCAGGGATGGCTGGTGTGGAAAAGGAGACCGTAAAAAGACGACTCCCCACCCTAGGCACTGTTCTCGTGTTGTATGGTCACAGAAGACCTCTTTCAGGAAGGAAGAAAGCATTGCCTTGATCAGGGGAACGTGGGGTCTTTGGCTTGCTCTTCCACAACATCTCATGTGCTCAGAGCAAATCTCCGTTGAGTCTAGCCACGTCAAGCTGATGAGAAGTGATCGTTTTAAGAGATGTTTGTATTTCTTTCCAGGGTGGAATTACCCCCACTAGAATATTACTATTTCTGATGTCCTGTTGTTTCTCCTGATGATCAAAACCCTGTTGAAAACACGTGTAATAATAGCTATGTCTTGGGGCTGTTTGTTTTTATTTTTTTTAAACAGGTCGCAGACATTTTATTCCAAACTGCCCGAAATGCAGAGATCAATTTTGACACTGTATGTGGAGTGCCTTACACAGCTTTGCCAATGGCCACAGTTCTCTGTTCAACCAACCAAATCCCAATGCTTATTAGAAGGAAAGAGAAAAAAGACTATGGTAAATGAAAAGCGGCAGGAGCATGAATTTGATCCTGTTAGACTTCTTGATGTCCTTTGTTTGTTTGTTCATTTGTTTGTTTTGGATGGCACCATTCCTTGCTCAAGGATCTTGCTTTAAGAAAACCTGCCCGGGCTGAGCCCCGGTGGCGTAGTGATTGAGTGCTGGGCTGCGGCTCACAGGGTTGGTGGTTCAAATCCAGCAGCAGCTCTCCAGGAGCAAGACTGGGCCTCCCACTCCCACCAGAGGACAGTGATGCTGCGCCCCCCCCCCCCCAAAAAAAAAAAAAACGAAAAGAAAAGAAAACCTGGGCTTGAAAATTGTATTGTCAGACTCATTGAGCACCATTTATGTGTATTGTGTGTAAACAGTTTGCTGGTGTTACTGTGAGTGCTGCTGAGTTGGGGATACAGAGACACTAAATAAAATAGAAATCCTGGTGGGCTGAGCCCCGGTGGCGTCGTGGTTGTGCGTGGGACTGCGGCCCACTGGGATGGAGGTTCAATTCCCGCTCACAGGCGCAAAGGCTGGGCCTCCTACTCCCACCACCTGAGGGCAGTGATGCCTAAAAAAAAAAATAGAAATAGAAATCCTGGCATATTGAAGATGATAGAGAGAGGAGGTCCAAAACGGATGAGTGGGAAATAGATTGAGATCATGCGTATCCTCATAACTACGTGCCAAATGTATAATGCAAGATAGAGCTTGCGCTGGCCTATGTGCTTTACGTCCCCTGTCTACCTGTCATACGTGTTTACAGCCAAATCCACTGCCATTCATTCGACCCTGGCTCGTGGCCTCCCAGGAGAAAAAAGAGCTAGAACTGCTCCGTGGGTCTTCCATCCATGAGCAGCAGGTGGGTTTGAACTGCCGGCCTGGTTGTGGTCAACAGCCCTCGACGGTCCCCTGACAGTGCCCCTAGAACTCCTTATATTTTACAGCAGACTTGTAAATCTCTATGTCCGTGGATGTAAAAACACATTAATTGAAACCAGCCGTCGCTCTTCCCTAGGGACTAAGCGCCTTGTGGAAGGAGCTGTGAATCCAGGGGAAACCTGTTTGGTCATCGAGGACATCGTCACCAGTGGCTCCAGTGTCTTGGAGACCGTTGAGGTTCTCCAGAAGGAGGGCCTCAAGGTCACGGACGCCATAGTGCTCCTGGACAGAGAGCAGGGGGGCAAGGAGATGTTGGCGGCGCGCGGGATTCGTCTGCACGCAGTGTGCACCTTGTCCAAAATGCTGGAGATCCTTGAGCAGCAGCAGAAGATCGACTCCGAGATGGTGGGGAGAGTGAAGAGATTTATTCAGGAGAATGTGTTCGTGGCTGCTGCTCCAGGCAGTACACCCCCTTCTGCCCCGAAAGCACCCAAAGAACTCAGCTTCGCAGCCCGGGCGGAGCTGCCCGGGACCCACAGCATCGCCGCGGGGCTTCTCCGGTTGATGCAGAAGAAGGAGACCAATCTCTGCCTGTCTGCCGATGTCCCCCAGGCCGGGGAGCTGCTGCAGCTCGCCAATGCCTTAGGACCCAGCATCTGCCTCCTCAAGACTCATGTGGATATTCTGAACGACTTCACCCTGGGTGCGATGAAGGAGTTGATGGCTCTGGCAAGGCGTCATGAGTTTTTCATACTGGAAGACCGGAAATTCGCAGATATTGGCAACACGGTGAAAAAGCAATATGAAGGCAAGTTGCAGATGCGCCGCCCCGGTGACGGGCTGAAGGGGGCGGGAGCGGCGTCGGCTCCCCTAACCAAGTCCAGCAGTGGAGCAGGTTTTCCACGTCCAGTGGGCTCTGCTGGGTTTCTGTTCTCTCCCTCCCCCGCCTCTGAGTTCTCGGGCCACGTGTTTGCACACACCCCTTCACTGGCATGCCTTTGCTCCATCCCTGCCAATGGGCGCTTGTTACCTGTTACAGCCTGTGGGACCGAAAACTGAAGAGAGGTGGTTTCCTGGCAGAAAATGGTAGCAGACTGAAGGTGTGAGTTCCAGGCAGGCCCGGGTCACAGGCTCTGACAGCGCACCCTGTGTTTGAATATTTTCAAAACCAGCAAAGGGCAGTCAGTATAAAATTAAACCACATATTCAGTAGTGGGGATAAAGAACTTTCGACAGGCATATTTTTTTTTATTCCCCCAAAAGACATGTCTGCTAAATACTCAAGGTAAGCCCCGTGTTGTCTCTGTAGGAATTGCATTCAATTTTTGCACAGATTAATTTGTACGTATACGAGGAGCTCCAAAGAGTCTGGGAAACCGAAACTAAGAGAAAAGGAAAATTTCCCACCAGTGCTTGTTGAAGGCTCTTCTGTATGGGTAGCGGGTGTGCTGGGCAAGAACAGGAGTCTGAGTCTAAAGCCAGGTTAGAGAGCCGGAAGAAACTTCAGGAGTGTGAACTACACAGATAAAAGGCTTCTTCCACTTCACCTTGCAACAAACGCCCTATGCTGTTGTCTTTGACATTTGGTCAGCACCTGTGGAAGTCTCTTGAATGGTTACTAAGGTAACTAACTCAGGCACGTTTTTGAGCTGTTTCTTTAAGATAGATAGATTGGGTTATGGCTTTCTGCTTCTGCAGCTGTAAGCCACTGTGGGTTAGAAAGTTAAGCAGTGGCTTCCTAACTGCAGAGTCAGCAGTTCGAAACTACTAGCCGCTCCACAGGAGAAAGAGGAGGGTGCCCGCTCCCCTAAGGATTTAGTCTCAGGGACCCGGAGGGGCGGCTCTGCCCTGTCCTGTGGGGGTCACTAAGCTGGAATATGGAGCCGACTCCTTGGCACGGAGGGAGTGTGCCCATCGTTACCACCGCTCTCTGGCTGGCATGGACAGGCCGACTTTTCTTTGGGGGTGAGTGTAGTTTCATAAATTAAAGTTGCTTAAAAAAAAAAAAAAAGTTGCTGCCATCAGCTTTGAAAAGGAATCCAGTTGTCTTCTGGCATCGACAGGGCCAAGGAGTCGACCCCCAGAGCTCCGATTGCCCCGTGTTGACTTGCCAGCGGCCCGACAGGACCACTGGAGTAGACGACTCCTGCGGGTTTCGGAGGCTGGGACTCCTTGTGGGAGCAGAAAGTGCCCCATCTCTCACAGAGCAGCTAGTGGTTTCAAACTGCCGACCCTGCAGCTGTTGTGACCGCGACACCACCAGGCCTCTGAAGGAGTCACATTAGAACCGAGAAAGAACAAAGTTCCGAAATCCAAGCACAATAAAAGTGTGTCATCAGAGGAATTTCTGAGTATGGATGTGTCTGGCTCGTCCCCCCAAATTGCCCATTTTCACTGTGGTCAGTCCGACTTCAGCCTGCATGAGGGAGCAGTCTTCTCCATAGAGCTCAGAAAATAAGTACAGAACCCGAGAGCCTGAAAGAGGTTCCCTCCCTGACCTCAGCCCGCCGTCAGGTGGACAGTGACGGGTCTGTGATCACTGGCACTCCTCCTGGCGTGACTGTTTCTCTCATGTCTCCCAGGAGGTTCTTTCAGCCTGAAGGCAGGGGGCTTGGGCAGAGTGGTAAATGTTTTTATAACAGCTTCTTCTCTCTTAGCCGGTGTCTTTCAGATCGCTTCCTGGGCAGACCTGGTAACTGTGCATGCCGTGCCGGGCTCTGGAGTGGTGAAAGGCCTAGGAGAGGTGGGCCTGCCCCTTCAGCGAGGGTGCCTGCTGATTGCCCAGATGAGCTCCGCGGGCTCCTTAGCCACCGGGGACTATACAGAAGCAGTGGTGAGCAGCAGAGCCTGTGTGGGAAGGAAGGATGGGCTACCATGCCTCGTGCGTGCTACAGGGGAGGGAACCATCTTCATCTGGTGGGAGGGGCGTGATCCTTTTCAATATGTTCATGCTAGTTGCAATCCCCTGCCACCCAATAGCATTTGATGTCTTGTAGTGGGCATTTAACTGATTCTAAGAGCCACGTGTCTAGTCAAAATAGTTCCCTTCTTGCCTCAAGGACATCCCTGGTTGGTGGTAGGAATGGAACAAGGGTCTTCTCATGGAAGAACCAAATCAGAAAGCGAGTATGGCCTCCCAGGGAGACTTTGAATCTGAAAAGTATCAAAGTTGAGACAAGTCAAAGAAGAGGAAATGGAAAGGCGATTTCTTTAATTCTCGGATATGTTCTCCTACCATGTTCGCGTGTTCTAGAGTGCTCAACTCATGCTCTGCCGAAAACAGCTGGAGGCCAAGTATTATCTCAAGTAACTGTAGATGCTCAACCTGTGGTTGCAGTCGGGAAAGTCAGTGCTTTGAGGGAGGTGGGACAGAATGGGGTCATGAAGCAAGGCTGTTCCCAAGATCAAAAAAGGGCATGTATAAAATAGCACCGTTTCTAACCAGTTGAGAAGGTAGGTGGCTTGCTTGTCGAGTTCTCTATCATTCTGCGTGACTGACTGCTGTTTCATGACCTTCCTGGTCACATTCCATTTAGGTTACAATGGCTGAGCAGCATCCAGAGTTTGTGGTGGGCTTTATTTCTGGCACCCGCGTGAGCACCAAACCAGAATTCCTTCATTTGACTCCGGGTGTTCAATTACAAACAGGAGGTAAGTGTGTTTCTTAGTCATAATTCTCACTCAGAGGAAAACCCAATGTGCCTATGTATACCCAGGTGCTGGAGAAAGGCTTGCTGACTAGAACTGAGGAACCAGCCCCGTGGCCTTGTGACCCCACCTAGATTTACAAAGCGGCCTTCAGTATCATTGTCAGATGGAAGTTTAGACAGCCACTTGTAGTTGAAATGGGCCAAGAAAAGTGGTAGTTTAGGGTTCTCCAACTTGTACCCTGAATATGTCTCTCCTTTCTCCCCCCCCCAAGAACGTCTGTGCTCAAAATGAACGAGAATTCACGGGTGCTTTGTTGCTGGGCATGACTGGGCCATGGGCCTGCTGCTGTGCTTGCATTCTGCAGTGCCCAGCTTCCACGGCGGTGGCGGTTTCTCACTGTCTTCTGCTCAGTGGAGGCCTGCTTCTCGGGGGCTCAGTCAGGTTGCTCGGGTTTTGAGTGGGGAAAAGAGGATGGCCTCTATTCTCTTCTCCCTCTCCTCGCCCCTGCCCGCCCCTGCCCCGCACAGGCTGTTGTGCACAGAAGGTGGCCATCGTGGGTACAGGAGTTGTTCGATCCTGCCTTCCATTTCGCCCCTTCACATTGTAGGTGTAATTACAGGCTGGGGCTGTGAACTTCAGGGTCTCATTTGACAAAACTCAGACCACTGTGCTTATCCCCCCCTCAGTAGCCTAGATCAGGACAACCCCCCGGCTTCTCTGTTACGACCCCTGAAAAGTTCCAAAGACACCTTTGAACATGTGAGATTGTACATGTGTAGCGCTCTTGTGCCCGTCTCTCTCCATGTTGTTCTTTCCCCCCGTCCAGCTCCCCTCTCTAGAGACAATCACCGACTTCAGGAACCCAGACCCTCTCAGGCTTCAGCTCTGCATGCACTCAGGCTGAGGAGGGTACGGGACTGTGGCAGAAGTACAGGTGCAAGATACAAAGCGTCCGCCGCACCATGTCTCCACACTGAGCGTTGGCTCCTGCGTTTTCACACGGACTTTTTGCCTGTGAATGGGCTGTGCTGCGTTTGTTTTGTTAACACACTTAGTTTAGAACTCGTACACATCCTTACGTTCTGCACAGATAGCCTATTTGTAGAATACTGTAACACTAGACTTAAGCTCTTTGAAGAGCACTCTCTGAAGCACCACCCAGCCCTTTCCCCAGGCTCCGTGCTTCACGGCGGCTTTGTCCAGAGTGGGCACCTACTGAAGGGACTAGATAGGAGAGTCAATGCTTCTGAGACGATGAAGATACTGGAGAACCGAGGCATGGGGGGGGGGTCATCACACTGCACAGGGTCTGAGATCAGTAAACCTTCATCTTTGAACCTTCCAGTAGCGTGCCCGTGGAAGTAACATTGTGCATACGACAGACATAGGGGATGCCTGCATGGAAGGAGGCGTGCCGTGCGTGTTGTTTGTGGAAACGTCTCTGCAGAGACGACACATCAGCCGTTAATGTTCTTAGACCCGCAGTTCTTTGACTGAGTAGTGTCTTAACAATCCAGACTTTGGCCCCCCCAGCACGATGTGTAACAGAGGTACCACCGGAGGTGGAGAGAACAGGCTAGTCCATCTTCTCCCCGCTCTGGAGGTCCGTGTCGGCGCGTCTTGGGGCAACTCTAGGGGAGACCTTCCTCTTCGGCTCTGGAAAAACACCCCTGTCTCATCGGCTTCTGTTTCCGTGTCCTGGTCCTGTCGAGTCTTTCCTCATCCCCTTGCTTCATGCCCTTTACACACCCTATCCAACCCTGTCGCGTTAACATCACAAGACTCTCCATTCCCAAAGGGGACTCTAACCGCAGTGCAGAGGTGAGGATTATTTGGGGGCACAATTCCATCCAGAATACATTTTAACACCACATCTTGGATTTGAAAGAGAGGTCACCATTTAACCACATGCTTCCCAAAGAGGACAATTTAAAAGAATGAAGCAATAGTAAGAGTTAGGGGTACACGTGGTCTCTGGTGGTGTGGAGGGGCTGTGGCAGCAGGCTTCCAGTCCATGGGAGTGGCCGGGGAGGTGGCTGTGAATTGGGAGTGATGGTGCACTAAGGTTTCTGTCAATTGTGAGGTCAGTTTTAAATTTTAGGTTTTGTTTCAGCCCGTGTTTTGGCCCGGGGGGTGGGGGGGGGGCGCGTGCGGTTAAATCACTGTCTGTTTGTGTTTGTTATCATTAAGCTATAAGTGCTCTAAGATTTAACATTTAAAATGATGCCGATCAGCCCGTTCCCAGCTGTAGGGTCTTCTTTACTCACAGCTGCTCCTGAGTGAGAATTAAAAGCAAGAACACAGCCTTTTTTAGAGCCGCTTGGATAACATTTCTAGATATGTTACATTTACATATGCCACACTAACTACTGTGGTTTTGCAGGGGATAATCTTGGCCAGCAGTACAACAGCCCACAAGAAGTTATTGGCAAACGAGGTTCCGACATCATCATTGTGGGCCGAGGCATCCTGTCGGCTGCTAATCGTCTGGAAGCGGCTGAGATGTACAGAAAAGCCGCGTGGGCAGCTTACCTGAGTAGACTTGGTGCGTGAGGGCTTTCGGCGCCCTTGAAGATACTGGGTCTGCCTTGCAGTGAGCTTGGCTCATCCCCCACACTCGCTGCAATGGTTTGGGCATTATCGTGGTCGTAGGGAAAACACCGGGTGATTTGTCCTACTGGATTGTTGTAATAAATTCATTTTCTAGCTTTGTTGAGACTGGTGTTGGTTAGGCAACCCCTGACCTGTCTTTGTTGGGGTCTTCTGCGTTCCTCCTTTCTCAAAATCAAATGCCCTTTTTAGTTTCATTTCATGCAAAGGAGAAGAGAGCGGGGGGTAGGGGGGGTCGACTAATGCATCCCTGATTCTCACTTCCACAGATGCAGGGCGGGCAGTGGGGTGTCTTCTGATTGTTCTGATGCATTTCATTGCCTAGGCAGCAATTGAGACATGGTGAAAAGATGTCCCTGCTTCCTGCGCCTCCCCTACACCCCCCACAACTCCCTGCGCCTTCCTGTATTGAAAAGACAGAAGTGCCAACCTCTCTGAGGCTCCAGTTAAGCTTAAGCCAGTTCTAGCTGGAGAAGCAGCCTTCCCTGGGATAATAGGACGTTGAAGAGCTGGTCTGCTGAGAGCCCACCACCCCCCAGGCAGGCCGCACCTTTCTCCGGAAGATAGCTCCAGGGCCCCTTCCCTGTTTTCCCACATGATTACAGAGTGTCCTCAGTCTTATATCTCCTTGGTCTGTTTGGGATCATCTTGGAAGGAAGAAGAGGCTGTGGATTCAGGTGACAAGTTGAAGCGGCTCCACTCCACACATTCAGAGTCCAGCTAACAGGTGGCTTAAGGCACCCACCAAGATGGCTCCCAATGCCCCCATCTGGCCCTCCTGCAGGCAGCTGTGGCCCTGCTGGTGGCTGTGCACCACCCACATGGCGCCACCTGGGTCTGCTCAGATTTCTATTGCAGCCGTGGGGAGAAGTTCAAACGTTCCCTTTGGACTTCAGAATTCCAGCACTACCTGCAAGGAAATTCCCTCAGTATCAGAGAAACAAAATACGAAGAAATCAAGGCCAAGAGGAAAAGGAAGTATTGTGGTCCTTGGGGCAGCTCCTAAGAATTGGAAGTCAGGAAGAAGAGGTGTTTCTATTCACAGTAGCTGCTAAGGAACCTGGGAGACACATGGCACTTTCTACTCCCATAAAGCATTACAGTCTGGGAAACCCACCCAGGCAGTTTTTCCCTGTCCTATAGGGCCACTGTGAGTCAGCATCACTTCATGGTGGTTTGTGGTTCGGGGCTGGGAAGTGCCTCAACAAGTCTTGAAGCCTCAAGGACATTTAGGGTCTTGGGCTAAGGTTCAGTACCTACTTCACTGTCTTGCTCCCTAGCTGAAGACTCACCTGGAGGACTTGTTCCAGCAGATGGCTGGGTCCAGAGGCAGGTTTTGACTGGGGAAGTGAGGCTGAGATTTGCATTTCAATGAGTTCACAGCATACCAGCTGCCTGGAGAGCCCCGTATTTGCTCCTGTCATGTCAGGGTAGAGGTGGGGGTGTTTTCTCCTTCCTGGTGGAAACCTCCAGGTTTTCTCCACCTGTAAAGTTCTCTCTGCTTTCTCCAGGGCGCTGACACACCCTGTGCTAGGCAGTGTGGAGGAAATGAACCTCCCCAAACCACCTGGTCCCCACTACTGCTTCCAAATGCAGGGACCAGAGATTCTGCTTCTGCGCATTTGGGAGAAGCCCTGGAAACATGTATTTCTCAGGGGTGGTCCAGGGGATTTTGTTGTTTCCTGAGGAGCTGTCAAGTTTCTGGAGTGGGTAATCTGTTCTTCAGTTTGCATGCTGAATTCACGCTGAAGCCCATTTTGTAATCCAAGTGGGTTTTTATGAGGGACAAGTTTCAGATTTTACAGTCTCAAGGGTACACATTTTCTAGGAAGCATGCCGAGTCATGCAGAAGTCACTTGGTTCACAACTGGACACAATCACATGGAAAAGACCACCTGCATGTGCAGAAGTTAGGGGGTGGGCATTTCAGGAGGCCAGAGGCCCAAGAACCAGAGCTAAGAGCAGGTGGGCCCTTGAATAGTCCTGGAGAGGGTGCATGTGTGCCTGCATGGGGGATGGAGACACTCCCCTCCACCCGCCTCTGCCCAGGAGCAGGATTAGTAAGAGAACAGCCTTCCCACAACCAGGAGAGGTCAAGCCTCTGGTGGGGGAGGTGTGTTTGATGGTGTTAGTTGACCATATTGACTTAAGCCCACCTGGGTGATGTCATGAGCCTGGGCCAAATTTGGGCACCCTAGTTTGTGCCACAGGCTCATGGGCTTGAGTATGAGTTAGGGGTCTTCATAGGTGTGTAATGGTTGCCAGATTTCTTTCTAACCATTTCTGTGGGGGCCAGTGCAGGCATGGGAGGGCCAATCCTAAGCTAGCTATCTCACACAACCTTGTACTACTACGACTGCTGTCCCTGCTGCAGGCCTCTTTTTTTTTTTTTTTTTTTACAAAGCAACCGTATCCCCTTTATTTATTTATTTATTTATTTATTTATTTTTGTGGGCATCACTGCTCTCCGGTGGTGAGAGTAGGAGGCCCAGCCCCACTGCTGGAATTGAACCTCTGTCCCAGTGGTCCGCAGTCCCGCACACAACCACTACGCCACCGGGGCTCAGCCCTGCTGCAGGCTTCTTACCAGCAGACTTCCAGGCTGTTGGTATTTGCAAGAGTCACAGAATTCCGAAACATCGGATTCAGACAAAGAGAAACTGGACCAGTCTTCATAAAATAAAGGTGTCTTAGGCTATGTTCACTAAAGCACAACCAGTGGAGCTTGTATCCTATGGAGGAAAATTTCCATTTTGTGGAAGATCTTCCTCCTTTTCACTGAAGACCCATTATGAGATGGGTTGTCACAGTGATGGCAAATAAAAATGGATTCAAACATCATAATGGGGACGACGGGCCAGGACTGGGCAGTGTCTCCTTGTACACAAGGTCACTGAGCCAAAACCAACGGGATAGCACCTAACAATAGCAGAGGGAAGGTATAACAAGAAAATGGCTCTCACAGGCAAGGTCTGGTCCTGGTGGGTTCCACGTCTGGGTCAGGTGTCAAGCTGGGGGCTCCTCCTTACTCGGGGAGCTTCAGGGGCTGCTGAACCACGTTCAGCAGGAGATGACAAAACCGGTGGCAGTGGAGGCAAATGAATCCACAGCAAGTCAGATGATAGGTCGCTGGAGACTCCCAGGATTGGCAGGCCATTGACTCGAGTCGAAAGAACCAGATGCAAGTTGCAGACCCAGCCAGAAAAAATCATGCACAGTTTTTTCAAGAGTGTTCACTTAGATCGGAATCAGGCCACTCCCCCCATCCCCCATGGAAACTTCTTTGATTCCATCATCGGCATGATCTCAGAAAGGATGTTGCACCCCACTCTAGCTTTCCACCTGATTGGCTGTGTTCATGTGTTAGGTCTAGTCATGAGGGCATTGAGGATCCTGACCCAGCCAAGTTGACACAAAACTCAAGACAATAGGTTAAAGGACACACAATGGTTGCGCACGGAACCCTGGTGATGTAGTGGTTACACTTTGGGTCATGCGGTCCACAAGGTCAGAAGTCCCAAGCCCCTTTTGGGAGAAAAGCATGACTTTCTACTCACAAAGAGCTAAGAGCCTTGGCCAAGGGCATTTAGAGTTCCAGATACAGGCATACATATGTAAATATATTTATGATGATGGAGTACTACATCTATGTACATTTATTTATAGGTTTAGTATTAAGGTAGCAGATGGATATCGGGCCTCAAAGTATTCCCTCAATGCAAGAACACTTTGTTCTATTGAACTGGCGTTCCATGATGCTCACCTTCCTGACACAGTCATTGAAGACAAAACAGGTAGATAAGCAAATGTGAAGAAAGGTGATGGTGCCCGTCTTTCAAGAAATAGAGCATCTGGGATCTTAAAAAGCTTGAAGATAAACAAGCGGCCATCTAGCTGAGAAGCAACAAAGCCCGTATGGAAGCACACCAGCCTATGTGATCACAGGATGTCAATGGGATCAGTTATCAGGCATCAAAGAACAAAATATCATACCATTGTGAATGAGGGGGAGTGTGGAGTGGAGATCCAAAGCCCATCTGTAGGCAATTGGACACCCCCTTACAGAAGGGTCATGGGGAGGTAATGAGCCAGTCGATAAAGCAATTTTCCTCTAGTTCTTTAATGTTGCATCCTCCCACCACTATCATGACCCCAATTCTACTTTACAAATCTGACTAGACCAGAGGCTATAGACTGGTACAGATAGGAATTGAAAATAGGAATTCAGGACAAATTAACCACTCAGGACCAGTGGTTAAGAGTGATGATATTGGGAGGGTGGAGGGATCTACATATAACCCCCTCCCAGGGGGATGGACAACAGAAAAGTGGATAAAGGAGACATCAGACAGTGTAAGACATGACAAAATAATTTATAAATTATCAAGTGTTCATGAGGGAGGAGGTGAGATGTAAAAATGTACTCAAGTAGAAAACAAATGTTTTGAGAATGTTGATGACAACAAATGTACAAATGTACTTGACATGATGGATGTATGGATTGTGATAAGAGTTGTTTGAGCACCCCCCCCAAAAAAAAATGATTTAAAAAATAAAAAGTTAAAAGCCTTGGAAACCCACAGGGACAGTTCTACCCTGTCCCATAGAGTCACTAGGGGTTTTTTGTTAATTTTTTTAATGGTTGCACAGTAGTTAGCACTTTGCTGCTAACCAAAAGGTTGGTAATTCAAACCTAGCAATCATGCCCCAAGAGGAAGACGTGGTACTTCTGGGACAATGACAGCCTTGGACTCCCTATGGGGCTGCTCTAGGCTCCCGGAGGGAGGTCATAAGTTATATTGGACAGCGCTCAGCGGCAGGGAATGGAGAACTGCGGGACATGTGAGACCCAACGGGATCAGGACTCCAATCTTTGTGTAGTACAGAGCTAGGAGAGCTGTATTGTCCAGAGAGCCTGGGAGACCACCTAACTTTCAAAAGAACTCCTGCCTTTGAGCGATTCTGACTTGGCGTGACCCACATAGGACACGGTTTTCTGAGACTAACTCTTGAGGGGAGTAGAAAGCCCCCTCTTCCAAGGACTGGCTGGTGGTTTTGAACTGCTAACCTTGAGGGTGGCAGCCCAACACATGACTACTAAGCCACCAGGGCTCCCCTTGGATATGCTCGCTTTCTTCAGGAGCTTTCTGAGTGTAGTCCCAGAGCAGGAGAGACCCACTCAGCCATGAGACCTGCCTCTGTCCCACGGGGATGGAGGCCTGATCCCACGTCTTTCCACCTCACGTGATGCCGGCATGAGTCGACGAAAAGTGCCCTAAAAGATCCCCTCAGAAACCACACTCAACCGCCATGAAGTGGATGCTGACTCACGGTGGCCCCACCGCACAGCACAGCTCCCTGGCAGTTTCCAATACTATCAGTCTTTACAGGGGCAGGAAGCCTTTCTCCCGTGGGGTTGGCTGAGCGTTTCAAACTCCCCACCTTGCAGTTATCAGCCCAACAGCACCAGCAAGGCTCCTTGAGAATAGTCCCCAGGACCGCCTAAAACCTTCTATGCAAAGGCACGGGGGCAATGACAACCAGCAAAATTGTTGTTGGGGCCAGCACACGGGCAAAGCGTGGGCGTGTCTGCACAGGCACAGCCTCAACCAGGGTCCCCAGAGAGGGCAGAGCTGGAGGTCATGGTGCGGAAGCCCAAAGAAGTGTTGGGAGGATGGTGTTAACTAGTTGGCCCAACCATCTGCTCCCCAGACTCCGGGCTATCTTGGGGCTTCACCGCTGGCTTCTCTTGACTCCTGTGTGAATCCTGTCTTTCAACATCTGTGAACCCCTGTCATTGGGAATGGATTGCAGTGTGCTGCCTTGAGCCCTTACCAGGTGTCCTTGGGTCTGTCCGTGCACATGACGGGCAGACGAAGCACATCCAGGAGCACCAGTGAAGTCAGGAAATCAAGAAATGCTGTTGGGAGGCAGCACAGATGGGGCAAACCAAGACTCAGTTCTTTACATTTATTTTATGATGAATGCTTTTTAGTAACAGCTATTTTATTTTGAATTACAAGATATGAGTGTACTCCATTTCTTAGTTGAATCTCTAGGGCTTTTAATGTTTACACTTGGTTTTTCTTTTTTTTTTCGGCATCATTGCCCTCTGATTGTTGTGGGAGCTACCCAGCCTTGCTCTTGGAGAGCCACTGCTGGATTTGAACT
>PVJH01042230.1:0-14419 GCA_004026705.1 Nesogale talazaci
GATGAATTCGAGTCCGGCATCTCTCAGGCTCTTCTTGAGCTGGAGATGAACTCGGACCTCAAAGCCCAGTTACGGGACCTGAACATAACGGCCGCCAAGGAAACTGAAGTTGGTGGTGGTCGGAAAGCTTATAATCTTTGTTCCTGTTTCTCAACTGAAGTCTTTCCAGAAAATCCAAGTCCGGCTAGTTCGGGAACTGGAGAAAAAATTCAGCGGAAAGCACGTTGTCTTTATTGCTCCGAGGAGAATTCTGCCTAAACCAACTCGGAAAAGCCGTACAAAGAATAAGCAAAAGCGTCCCAGGAGCCGCACTTTGACAGCTGCATGATGCAATCCTTGAAGACTTGGTCTTCCCAAGTGAAATTGTGGGCAAGAGAACCCGTGTACAGCTGGACGGCAGCCGGCTTATAAAGGTTCATCTGGGCAAAGCACAACAGAACAATGTAGAACACAAGGTTGAAACCTTCTCTGGAGTTTCTAAGAAGCTTACGGGCAAGGATGTTAATTTTGAATTCCCAGAATTTCAGTTGTAAAGAAAGATGGCCGAATAAAATATTATTCCTAATAATAAAAAAAAGAAACCATGGTTGCAGATGCACAGTAAGAAGATGTGCAAATCCAGGCCAGGCTTAGGTGACATTGCTAATATCAGACGAATCTCAGTTGAAAACTGAGGATACCTGTGCTTTATTATGTAAAACATTCAAATGTGTAGATCAAAAATGATTGTGGCTCGTATTGAGTGGAGTGGAAATGACCGAGCACTTCCTTGTCTCATGGAAAGCCTGCCATTTGAATGGAATGGTGTGTGATCTGGAATTGGGAAAGGTGTGCCTCAGGATGGTTTCCTCTCCCTTTCAATGCGTCCGCTAAGCAGATCAGCTCAGAAGCTGGTGCAGCAGCACGTGGTTGGAGGGAGGGAAAGGCTCGCTCGTCACCTGCGATCTGCAGAGGACACGACCTTGCTGCTGAAGATGGGGAGCACTTGAAGCACTTTCTGTTAAGGTCAAGAGCCGCAGCCTTCAATGGATGACAACTGTAATGTAAACTATTAAACCGAAGTCTTCACAGCTGGACCAATAGAAAACATTATGATAAGTGGAGAAAAGATGGAAGTAGAAACGACCCACAACCGACATCCATGGAAGCAGCAGCCTTGGCCTCACACGCCATGTTGCTGCTCCAGGTCTACGTGCTGGAGAAGACCGCTCTCACGGTAAAAGACAGAACAGACATCTCCGAGGACACAGCTGGGCCCCACCATGGCTATTTTCAGTCGCGTCATGTGAAAGTTGACCAGCAAGGAAGAATGAGTTGAGAAAAGTCGATTAATTTGAACTATGGTATTGATGAAAAATATTCACTGTAATTAACAATTCCAAGACTATTCACTCTTCTGGCAATCCATTGGAGAAGAATCAGCTTGAAAGATGTCTGGCTAGAGCCCTCCGTCCAAGCGGCGATGGTGAGACTTTAGCTCACCCACTTTGGACAGGCTCTGGAAAGTTCCCTGGAGATGGAATGTTCCACTTGGTGGAGGATCTGTGGGAAAGAAGGGTTCCAGCCAGGAAGACAGACACAATGACTGTACCAATAGGCTCAAACCTAGCCCACAACGAGGGTGGGGCAGGAGTGGGTGATGCTTCCTTGTGTTTGAGTCAGAATTGACTCCACAACAAAAAGCCCTGCACTTAAGCTTCCTGAGTGGTGCCTAGGGCTTGCACTGCACTGTTGCTCTAAAGGCCTGTGTGTAGGGGGGCGGGGGTCGCGTTTGAACCCATGGAGGTGCCAGGAAAGAACGTCCGGAACATGCTTCCCTATAGAGCCTGCTCTCTGTCACATCGGTTACCAAGACTCAGACACATAGGCCATGCACCTTCCTGAACTTGTCATGTCACTTTGGACTCTATAAACAAACTTCAACCAAAGCACATCCTCCCATATTTTTGCTAAACATCTCTCCTCATGACCCAACTCGTGGCCCCAAGACCTAGCAAAGCAGGCACCTGCTGAAACCTGGCCAGGGGCATGTGATTCCATCCCCCCCCCCCCCGCCGCCCCCCATCCCCCAACAAAGACAGAAACGGTCCGCTCTCCCGGCTGCTTTCTCTCCAGAAGGAAACGTTTATTGCAGGTTGGGTACACGTAGAGAAGGCAAATCTAACAGTGAGGATGAACTACAGGGCCCACCCGTTTAGAAGACGGGGCAGGTCAAAGGAGTACGCGGCTTATGTACACTTAGTAAAAAGGGGCAGGGGGGAGGGAAGGAAAAACTGCCAGCAGCCTTCCGGAAGGTTAGTCACAGAGGACGCCCTGGGGCTCCAACCCCGCAGTCCTGACTGCGTCCCTGGGGCTTCCTTTCCAGCCTCGGTTCAGGCGGCGGAAGGCGAGCCCAGCGTCTCGCGCTCGGTTAGCAGCTGCCCCGGAGAAGGCCCCGCCCAGCCGGGCGCCGCAGGCAGGCACCGCGCCTCTCCCCGAGCTCCGGGGGCGGGTAATTCAGGCTCCCCCCCCCCCCGCGGGGAGCACGGGGGAGCAGGAGGCCCGCGGCTGTGGCCCCTGTACAAATAAATATCCAGTGTTGTCCTCCAGGGGTGGCGTTGCCCGGCCTCGGGAAGCACCAGTCCGGTGTGGGGGTGGGGTGGGGGTGGGGGTGCCAGCGTGCCATGGCCGGCCGGCTTCGGGGCTGTACCACAAGGTCAGCGCCCCTTTCCCCTCGCTCTGCCCAGGGCGCTGCCGCCTCTCTCGGGCCACCAGCTAGGCGGCACACGCCCCTGCAGGTTGGTGGGCACCAGGCAGGGTGCGGAGCGGACTTCCAAGGGGGGGGGCAGGGCGCCCCCAAAGACGCAGCTGCTGCGGGGCAGAAGGCGCTGCCAGTGCTCTCGGCGGGGGCCGGGGCGGGCGGCCGAGGCTCGGAGACGAGACGCCCGAGCCCGGGCCGGAGCTGCCTCCCGCGGCTCGCGCTCAGTCCCGGTGGCGGCGCCACGTGCCGGCTCGCTCACAGGCCGCGGCGGGGGGCGGGGACGGCGGGGCGGGGGAGCGGGGGCGCTCGGGGGGCGCGGCGGCGCGGGAGCCCGGGGAGCCGCGGGCCGAGGGCGGGCTGGGCGCGGCGCGGCTGCCGCCGGGGGCGAGCTTGCTGCCGAAGATCTGCCCCTCCTTATCGAGAGCCGTGTTCTGCGGAGAGAGCAGACGCCGCCCGCCCGGGTGAGGCCCGGGTGCCAAGCCCGGCGCGCCAGCGAGCGAGCGGGCGGGCGGGCATGCGGGGGCCGGAGGGAAGAGGAGGAGCAACGCCGGCCCTGGTGCCGCCCAGCAGCCTTCGGCGTCGTCGGGGGTGGGGGTGGCCGCACCGGCCTGGGCTTCTCTGCGATGGGGCCCAAGGGACCCGAACTGGGACCCCTTGGTGCGGCGTGGCAGCTCTGCCCGCTGGGATTGCTGAGTGAGGCCTCCCCAGGAACCAGCCGGACCGGATCGGGGCCACGAACCCAGCTCCAGGGAGCTGGGGGTCCTTGGCTTCCTCCAGGCAGGTTTAAAAGTGGCCCCAGGTCGGGCTACTTAGTAAGCTCCTTCCAAGCCAAGGGGCTGCCCACGGGCTGACGCCAGGCCCGGGACTCCGCTCTGGGGAGGAAGCTCTCCGTGAATTGCCCCCCCTACCCCATCTAGAGTGGGGCACAGTGGCATCTGCCGGGGGACCCTTTCAGGAGATTAAACGTGCGGAGACCAGGAGGAGCCACGGGCTTTCCAAGCCAGAAGTGCTACACGGCTGAGTCTTCTCCAGGGCCCTGTGAAGGCTGAGCCCTCGGTAACTGCCAAGGGCAAGTTCAGGACTTGGCAGGGGCACCCGTGGACCGCCCAAACGCAACACGGGGCTGCAGCCGGAGGCCCGAAGACGCAGGGCTAGGGTGCTACCACCCAGTCCCTTCTGGGTCAAAGGGCACGGTGGCAGCGTTGCCCCTCCTTTCCCCTTCCCGGGGTTAGGCGGTGAGTGTGTGCGGCGGCAGGACAAAGCATTGCAGTGCGGTTAGTACGTACCATCGCCGTGGACCTAGCCAGAGGGAAGCAATGCAGGCGGCGGGGCAGGCCAGAGAAGGGGAGAGAAGCGGGGACAGAAACTAGACTTACTTTAAACAGAAGCAACACAGTCGAAAGAAACATTTCTGTCTACCTTATATTCAGGAACGAAGCCCGAATCCTTCCCAAATTTCCTTCCCTCGCCATTTCTGAGTGGGGGGAAGCTATCTCCTGAAGGTGCCTTTCCTGAGCCCTGAAGGCGCAGCGGGAACCAGGCTGCTTATCGTTCCCTTTGCTGCCACAAGGGGGCCTCTTCTCCAGGCCGGCTGGGACGCGCGGGGACCAGGTGGAGCTGCGCTGCAAACCCACCGTGAGTCCTCCGTGCGCCAGGGCACAGCCTCCACACCCGGGGGCCTCTCTCCAGCCTAGTGCTCTGCACCACGCTCTCGGGCCACTGTCTCTTGGATCAAAACGCATCGTTGGAGACGTACTGGGGTGGGGGGTCGGGGCCACCAGCCCCTATCAAGGCACCTGTCTTAAGGTTCAGGCCCACCACAGCGGGGAACTGGCCAGGAGGAAGGAGGGCGCCCCTGGCCACCGCCTCACACTGGCCAGCTCATGATCCCGGAAGCAGGCAGTGCGTGCGGGGAGAGTTTAAGTAAATCAAGGTTTCCCAGGGGTGTGCGCTTGGCTGGCTGCAGATGTGTCAGTAGGAGCAAGAAGACCCAGGTGGCGAAGCTCAGGGCCGCCTGTGGGGGCGCGGAGCCCAGCATGTGCGGATTTAAGAAGGGCTGGGGGTGAGAAGCCGCCAGGGTTAAGCACAGCAGGTTGAATACCAGGCTTTGGCTTCGAGGTTCCCCATGGTCTCAACAGGGGAAAGAGTGAAACTCTGAAGTCTCTCAAACTGTCAAATCAAACTGTCAAATAAAATGCAGATATCAACATCAACTTCACCATCGTCCAGCCTGGCTCACCCCACCTCCTGCCTCACCAGCGGCCCAGGAGCTAAGGGGCAGGGAGGACATGGCAGATGGGACCCCACGGTAAGCCTCTGGGGGGACAGCAGGTGAAGCTGATCATCCAGCCTCCAAGCACTGAGACCCTATTCTCATCGTCTTCTGCAGGAAACCCAAGGACCTCACTTCTGGGAACATCTGACTACCTGTGTATCTGAATACTTGTGTGGTTAATAATTTTTAATGCTTAAAACTCCCCATTTAATACCAAGGACACCAGACTTCCAGAACAGGCAGCACACACAACAGGTATCAAGTGCGGACAAAAATGAGGACACAGAAGCATTGCAAGCGGTCCCCCCCTCCCTTACACACACACACACACACACACACACACACACACACCTCCCACCCTCCCGCAGCCCCAGTCTATACCCTGAGCTGGGTGAAAATTAGCTCAAGACCCTCTAGGAAAGCCTTTTATCCTCACCACTGCCTTTTGGCAAAGTTCATTGGCAGTTTTTTTGGCCATTGACAGAGCCAGAGGCAAGCCAGCCTTAGGGTGGGGCCTGTGGCTCAGCCGCCCTCAGCTCCCAGTGTGCGGGGTGTGCAGGGAGCGTGGGATCAGGTGCCGCCAACACCCTCCTAATGATGACTTCATACATGTAGAAATCTTCTTACAGGCACCATCGGGATTCCAAGTAATAAAGGGTTTCTACTCATTGATGCCAATAACCAGCTAAAGGGCAGGAGTTTGAAAGTCTGACCGTTGGACGTCTTAACAGAAAAGGGGGAGTTGAAGCCATACACTGCTCTGCGGAAGTGTAGGCCTCATTGCCCAGAGCAGTGCTATGTGGGAGAAGGGGCTTCTCCTTCCACCAGGGCCTCAGCTGAGGGCTTTAAGCGAGTCCCACGAGGGGCCGCAGAGCGGGCAAGAAGCTCTCTCTGTCCTGGCCACCATTGTCTTACTTTCCGCCCAGGAGACACTGAGGTTTAAGCCATGTGCAGGCACTACCGTTTGGTGTGTGGGCTCTCTCCCTCCAGCTTCTTCACTCCCCCTGGAGGGTTTCCATGACGCACAGTTCGTTGGCTGTTTTTGTTGTTCTGCATTTTAGTAGAGCCTGCCCCAAAGCATAACACCAGCCAGACTTGTGCATCCCTACCCTTTGAGGTCCGGCCTCAGGATGGAGTCCCCTGAGACTCTTGTCATGAGCTCAGCCCTACCAAGGGGGCCCTTTCCAAGGGCTCAGCGGAGTCCTGGGGCAGCCCTGACTTTCTCAGAAAATAAGGATGAAGGCGGCCAGCCTGTGACATGGGCACAGACCATCCTGCAGGCCTGCACCATGTCAAATGTCTCCGGAGGGAGGCAGCAAACTCCTTGCAGCAAGGGAGTCTGGGATTTAACGAGTGCATGCAGCTTTCCATGGTGGGCGGGGGGGGGGGGGGGGTATGGAGGGGAGGCTGTGAGAATGGAGGGCAGTGGGTGCTGACAATGTGTAAACTCACTAAACATACTAGAGTACTTCCTATTCAAAAAGTATGCACCTATGTGCATGCATGCATGGTATATTGTGTGTATGTATGTTTGATATATGAGGGTTGAGTGTGTGATTGGAATGGTGTGTAGGGTATGTTTATGGGTACGGGATGGGGGTGCAAAGTATGCAAGAGGAGGTTGTATGAGTATGTTATACATGGTATGGGTATGTGTGGAATGTTTGGAGTATGTGCAGTGTGTGTATATGTGGCACGTGGTACAAAGGATTGTGTGTGTGTGCATGAGGGGCTAGGAAGTTCAGGACATGTGGGAGAAAGTAAGGGAAGATATGTGTATATAGTATGGGGATGTGTACAAGCATGTAGTCTGTATGGGGTGTTTGGTATATGCAACTGGTGACTGGAGTGTGTGGAGTGTGGTGTGCATGGGGGTTGAGTGTGTGTGTGTGTGTGTGTGTGTGTGTGCAATGCATGTAAGGCATGCAGACGGTAAGGCATATGGGGGCATATGAAGGAGGATGTGCCTATGGGGTAAGGATGTGGAAGAGGGGTGCGGTGTGCACATGGTAGGAAGGGTAGGCATATACGTGGGTGGGCTCTGTGGCATACATGTGGCATTTAGTGCATGTGGGGTGCATGGTCTATGTGTGGTGCGTATGTGGTACATGTGTGTGCATATGTAGGGGGTTTGCTCCAGCTTCTCAATGAACCCCACATGCCTAGATCCTCAATATAACAGGAGACCAGAGAACTGCTTTCCACCGAGCAGCCTCGTTTTCGGGGCCCCGGGCTGTGCTGAGAGAAGAAGGACACAGCAGCAGAACTGGCCCAGCACTGCTGGAGCCCCCGGGGCCTTGTTGGCTGCCCACGAGCCAGTGCTGCCAGGGGTGGTCAAGATGCTTAGACTCTGGCACCCACTGCCTCACACAGAGCTGGCTCTGTCTTTTATGAGGGAGCACCCAGCCCTCTGGGACACTGGTGCGTGGGCAGTGCTGAGAGGGGCGCATGCCCGGGCCGGCTTCTGGTGTGCTCGAACCTGGCCTGCAGAGCATGGTTTACTGGTTCCTTATGACCTGATTGTACTTTTTTTTTCCTTTTCCTCTTTGCTTAGTTTCCCCTTTCATTGGCTTCTATTTGCTGTGATCCTTAAACTATTTTTAAAATATCCTGGCAAAAAGGAAGGTTGAAAAAAACATGGGGACCACTGCTAGGGACTTCTCATTAAGTCTTACCAATCCTGACAAATATCACATACACACACACACACACACACACACACACAGAGTTCAGAGCTTTAAAAGCCCCCAAAGTGTCTTTCATAAAACACGTGTGTGTGTATGTGCGTGCGTGCGCACATGGCTATATTTGTTCCACTTGGGCTGTTTCTTGTCCCAAATCCTAGACTATTCTAGAGCTCTAAAAAAGAAAGATCCATTTTGAAGTTCTGTCCTTTCCTCTTGCCACCAATCCTACAGGGGGTGGGAAGGCCTCTCTGGATAGAGTTGAGATGGGAGCAGAGAGCAGGCACCCTGAGCTTCTCAGTGGGGACCTGCCTAATCCCATCCCTTCATGTGGCAGCCAATCTGTGAAAGGAAGCGGGCACAGGGACATGGAAGGCACCGCTGCCACGTGAGCCAGCTCTTGGCTACATACAGACTTCACAGGTTCAATGGCAGCCTAGGAAGCAAGCCAGACACTAACTAGCTTGCCACGGCCACAGAGTGCATTCCACTTACCATGATAACTGACACCCCGGTAGTGGTGCTGTTCTGTTTGGGGAGCGCATGATTAAAGTGCTGTTTTAGTTTACCTGTTACCTCCGCTTGCATATTATTTTCCTGGGAGGCATCATCCTATAAGGGGGAAAAACCCAAAGAAATAGAGTGAGTTTTAATCCTTAAGATTTGTTTCTCCTTAACCATAATTGCACCTCTATTGCTTGGTGAAGCCTCACCTAAGGCACCAGTTTAGAGGAACAGTGTGTCTTGACCTGAGACTCCGCATTAGCCAGCAGCCGCACACACTCAGAAAGACCCCAGGCCGTCCACACTGCCCCTCGGGGCTGCACGCCCTCCTGTCAAGCACCAGGGCTCCAGGGCTGTGAAGGCAGGTTTCTCTGCCTTCTGAGACTCCCTCAAGACCCAGACGTCACAGTGTGAAACGTGAACACACCACAATTCATGAGTCTTTGCAGTTGGCTAAGCCTCAGACTCCTTACTGTCCAAGAGCCAGGGCACTGGGCTCAGGTGACTCCGAGGTCACAGTGGTGTGGGGCTCTGAAAGTGCATCCACTCCCCAAGTGCTGGGCACACAAGGTAACTAACTACCTGTGCCTGGAGTCCCCCGGAACGTGGACAGTGCTCACTCAACCGAAACCCAGACCAGCTGCGAGAAGTAAACCCGGGCACCCGCTGGCCCCATGGGGGTCATAGGCACACTGGGATCCACAGGCTTTCCGAGGGCTGACTTTTTGGCAGCCTCTCCACAGGTCATTCTTCTGGGGAGACCACCCTGGGGGGACTTTCCACGAGCAGCTGAGTCCACGGACTGCCTGAACCACACAGAGGCTCTGAATTTGCGCTCAGTCTCTGTTTAACAAACTGCCTTTACCCCAAATCCACAGGTACTTCCCACGCCCCAGGGGGACTCTGAGCAGCTGTGCGCTTGGCTTTGGGAGGAACATGATCCAGAAGGCTCCATCAAGCTTCAGGAAGCCTGCGGTCAGGTGCCAGGAAACAGAGCTCGGGTTTGAAACCTGCTCCACTGAGGGGGAACTCTGGAAACTTCTCCAACTCCAGAGGCCCAGGAGGAAAGGCACCTGAAGGAGCTTCCCAGCCAGCCCTTCATGTTGCAGAAGACGAAACTGAGATGCAGAAAGGAACCGTGACTTGCCCACGTTCAGAAACAGGGCAGGGTGGAAACGGGGGTCCTGTCTTCAGGCTACTGACCCTCCAGGGGAGACACCCGCAGGCAGAGCAGGGTGGACCAGTGGCCCCAGGTGAGGAAGGAAGTGGTGGTCAGGGAACAGAGACATTCACTGCTGGGCAAGGTGGGTACTTACTGACACCCAGGGATGGCGTAAGACTTGCCCTGCAGTACAGCGTGCCTCAACGTTCACCTGAAGCATTTGGCTGATCAGTTCCTGGACAGAGAGAGTGAGCCCGCATCAGAGCAGAAATCAGAGATCGGAGTAATCAGAGATCGGAGTGTGCCCCCCCCCCCGCCCCCCGGCTCTGCAAAGGCTTGCTAGCGGCTGTTCAATCACATCAGCTTCCAAAGCTATCAGCCTCTCGCCCACAACTGGAGCCCCCTGGATGTGGACATGGGCATGGACCCAGCTCCCAGTGTCAGCACCAGAGGAGAGAGGAGGTGGTTTCTCCTGAGTCTGCATTTGCCGCCTCCCAGGGACCAAGATCTTCTCTCTTAAGTCACCTGGTCCTCCGTTACCACTATCCCACTATGAGAAACTGCAGCCACGGGGCTGGGCACAGTCTGTCTGGCTAGTTCATTCCTACACTAAGTTGAGGCCACCGGTCTCCTGCATCTGGCAGGAGCTGGAGAATAGGTGCTTCGGGCTGAGAGGTGCATTTGGCGGGGAAGCAGCTGCACTCTCCTGGAACTCCATAACCAGAGGTGCCCCACAGAACTGCTGCAGACAGGGGCCGCCAGACCCCCCTGCACGGGACCCAACCCGCACCCGAAGCAGGCAGTGGGAGTACCTTTGCTGAGTCTGTGATGGTGTCCCAGTAGGGAGCTGGGAACTCCAGCTTCCCAGCCAGGATCTGGTCAAAGAGATCTTCCTGGAGATTGTTCTCACTGCACAAGTGACAGAGAAACGAAGAGGGTCAGAGGCACCATGTGGTTCCCCAACCACCCCAATGGGGCGGGGGGGGGGCAGTCCCCTGGGTGAGCGCGCGTGGTCCCTTCCAGAAAGATGCCCCAGCAGAGGCTGGGGGTCCGAGAGACAGACATGCGAAATGGGAGCCGCAGATAAGGCAAAGGCTCCCTTCGGAGGACAATTTCCACAAACTCCTCCACTGACTCGGCCAGGGCAACCAGGAGCGCAGGAAAACCGAGGCTCCAGGGCCCCAGCGCCTCCCAATTCCTTCATCTGCTTTCCAATAAAACTGCCAACTTCTACGAAGAACACAGAACCAGGAAACCACGAGAACGCCCTGTAGAGCTCAGAGCTGGAACAGACTCTTCAGGAGATCATTAGCTCCTTGGGCTTGACGTTCATTGGCACACAGTGGGGGGAATCGTGCCAGTGCAGGCACGCCCCACGATTCCCCCTCCGCTCACGCTCGGGAGCGGCCCGCCCACCCAAAGCTCATGCCTCCTGGATAAGCCCTCCTTGACTTCGGATAGGGGTCCTGGTGGCACGGGGGTTAAGCACTGGATATGGAAGGCGACCCCAGCTGCTGTCCACTGGATAACGGCCACAACGACAACTGCCCAACAAGGCGCGTGAGTGTATAAGTCCCATGCAAAGCCAAAAGGAGAGGAAAAAAGTGTGTGTGTGTGTGTGTGTGTGTGTGTCCCATGCAAAGCCAAAGGGGGAGGAAAAAATCCCAGGCTGCACTGGCAGGGAGAAACACTAGAGGGAGTTGTGAGCATGCAAAGCAACAATAACTAGGACCACAAAAGAACCCAAACCCACTGGTGTTGGCCTCATTTACAACTCAAAGTCACTCTGCACTCACTCAGCATCATCATTCCTGCCAGGGTAAAACTTCTCAGGGAGGTTGCCAAGTTGTCATCATTAAGTATCTTTCTCCCAAAGTGCCAAAAGTAATTTAAACCACTGACCTTACAAAGTTGCTGCCAAGTGCTTCATCACTGCGCCACCAGGGCTGCTTGTTGGGAAGCTACATTTCTCTAAAAGCCATTGCTATTACCATTTTCCCCAACTGATCTTAACATGGATCAGCTCAGGAAAGAAGAAACTGCTGATTGTCCCGCTAAATGACTCTTCCTGACCTGTGCTATACCATAAACACCATGAGCTCTGGGATTAGGCTCTGTTTTGCCCTTTGTTTCCAGCAAGAAACCTGGTGGTGCTGGAGGGTTAGCTTTGGGCTTCTAATCACAGGGCTGATGGTTCAAACCCACCAACTGCACTGAGAGAGAAAGATGAGGCTTCCTGCTCCTACCAATTTACAAAGCCTTGGAAACCCTAGACAGAGTCCTTGACTCAGAGTTGACCTTGACTTCATGGCAGTGGGTTTGGGTTCTGGTCATTTCCCAACCAGCACAGTACCTGGTTCTCAAAGTTACTCAATAAAGAGTTGTGAAAGGACCAAAGAAGGGGTGTAAAGACAAAGAGAGAACCAGAAGACCAAGTATGTACTACGCGATGTGCTTCTGATTTGGTTTCACTTGCTCGAAAATTCACTGTGCCAATTCTGAGCAAGTCTGTACAGATCAGAGGAGGAGCTGTGGCTGAAGCCCCTCACTCACCCTGTGCCCCCCAGGGCTGGGGCAAACTGTATGCTGATTTTCTTCCATCAAAACTCGCACCAAGTAAAGTGCAGGGTCCATCCCCCAGGCTGTTTACTCTAGATGTATTTATAATCCTGCTTCTTGATTACACAGCGTGTGAACTGATGCACAGACAAAGCAAGAGTCTCTTCCTCTGAGAACTTGGTTGAAGGCCGTGGAAAGATTATTCAAGAAGCAAATGGTTTTCCTTTTTTTTTTTTTAAAGTTAAGTAGAAGAAACAATGATGGAGAGCTGGGAAAGGACCATCTGGAAGGACTCCAGGCACGTCACAAGCTTCTTTAAGTCTCACTCCACATGACAGAGGCTGAGGTCAGAAAGTGGAGCCGCGGCACTGGGGCTGTCTTCTGAAAGAGAGACTACACTCTCACGGGGTCCTAGCCTCCCATCCAAAGTGTGCCCAGTCAATCGGCTGTAATGTGAGGCAGATGCCAAAGGACAAAGGGTATACAGCCTCATGGATTCAAAATCTTCAGAATAGGCAAATACATGCATACAAATATTGATTAGTGGTTCCCAGGGGCTGAAGAGGAGGAGGAAAAGGGTAGTCATTACTTAAGGGGTCCTGAGTTTCTGCTTAAGGGGAAGAAAAACGCTTGGAAATAGAGGTGATGTTGATGTGATTAATGCCATTTAATTGTACATATAAAACTGGTTAAGATAACAAATGATTTGTTTTTTTAAATCATTTTATCAGGGGCTTGTACAATTCTTATCACAATCCATTCATCCACCCATGTGTCAAGCACATTTGGACATTTGTTGCCATCATTCTCATGGCATTTGCTTTCTACTTGAGCCCTTGATATCAGCTGATTTTTACTGCACCTTCTCTGCTCCCCACTCCCTCACGAACCCTTGATCATTTATAAATTATTGTTCTGTCATGTCTTACACTGTCTGACATCTCCCTTCACCCACTTTTCTGTTGTGCATCCCCAGGGAGGGGGTTATATATAGATCCCTGTAATCGCTTCCCCCTTTCCACCCCACCTTCCCCTTCCTCTTCCCCTCCTGGTATCACCATTCTCACCACTGGTCCTGAGGGGTTCATCTGTCCTGGATTTCCTGTGCTTCCAGTTCCTATTTGTACCAGTGTACATCCTCTGGTCCAGCAAGATTTGTAAGGCAGAATTGGGATCATCATAGTGGGGGAGAGGAAGCATTTAAGAACTAGAGGAAAGTTGTATATTTCATCATTGCTATTCTGCATCATGACTGGCTCGTCTCCTTCCCATGACCCTTCTGTAATGGGATGTCCAGTTGCCTACAGATGGGTTTTGGGTCACCACTCCACATCTCCCCTCATTCACAATGATATGATTTTTTTGTTCTTCAATACCTGATAACCTGATCCAATCTACATCTTGTGATGAAACAGGCTGGTGTGCTTCTTCCGTGTGGGCTTTGTTGCTTCTCTGCTAGATGGCCATTTGTTTACCTTCAAGCCTTTAAGACCCCAGAGGCTCTCTTTCTCTTGATAGCTGGGCACCATCAGCTTTCTTCACCACATTTGCTTATGCACCCCCTTTGTCTTCAGTGATCATGTTGGGAAGGTGAGTATCATGGGATGAAGATGGCAACAGTTTTATGTATATTTTACGAGGTCTTTCTCCCCAGAAAGTGCAAATATGTTTATATAGTAAAACCTAGGAAAGCCAGAATCTGTGTGAGATAGAAACCTCCCAGAGATGGGAAAGTCAGATTTTTTCCACCAGTAGGGTGTGATGGACAAGCAGTAAGACTGCTCTGTCAGAGGCAGAGAACTTACAAGACCCGAGAAAACAAGAGAGTCTCACTGGGCTTGGCCTCTTGCCCGGTTCTCAGCCACCAACCTGCTTCTAATCTTCATCGCCAGAAGTATCTGCTTTCTAACCAGAGAGGTGATTTACAACCCAATGCTGTGCGCACAGGACGTTGACTGACCTGCGGAAGGGGGGGAATCCACAGAGCAGTATGTAGGTGATCACGCCTGCTGCCCAAATGTCCACCTTCAAGCCATAGCTGGGGAGACAAAGTGGGTGGGAGAGGAGACAGAGCAGTCTTTCTCCCCACATGCTCCCAGGAGCCCTTCCATGTTCCAGCGCACTGCCCATGTCAGCAGAAAGGGTCTTCCCAACATCACCCTGCCCTCTTCATGCCGGGAGCAATGGTCCCCACCCTTCTCCCCACACAGTCACGATCTTAAGGATGGCTGCCATGTTTTTTAGGACGGTCTAGGGCTCTTGGCTGTATGAGCATGCACTCCAACTGCTGAGGCCCCCACCTCCACCTGTACCCCCAGGAATACTGCAGTCCCGCCCACACAGTCATGCCACTCTAATTGACCCCCACCTTAGAACACCCTGCCAGCCCGCCAGGAGTCTCACCCAGTTTCAGCAATGATCTCTGGAGCCACGTAGGTGGGTGTGCCACAGACAGTGTATAAGGGCCCTTCCACCACCGTGGCCAGCCCGAAGTC
>PVJH01042231.1:0-14394 GCA_004026705.1 Nesogale talazaci
TCTCAGAAAATTTTGATTATATGCGATGGGTTCTAAGGAAACAAAGAAACAAATGGTGAATTTCTGAATATATTGTGATGATTTATATCTTTTAAATTTTTCAATAGCATGGGAAAACAAGTCAATTTTGAACTGGGCAGGAAAGAAGTTCAAAGAATGAAGCTAGGCATTTCCTAATATTGTTAGTCAAACGTGCAATAGATATGTGAACTATTGAACATCCAGAGAGTACAGCTACTGATAATAGGAGTATTGGGATATTAATGACCACATTCATTTGGACCAGGTTTCAATTTTGGGAGTACAAATCTAATGGGTCTTTCCTAGTTTTGAGAAACTATGCAAGTTTCCTGGGGCAGTTACAGCAGACCCACATGACTTTAAATAATCCTCATGTAGGAAACAATGACAGATGATGGCAAATGAGGGCAAATGAAACTTTGAGAAAAACAAATAAAAACTGGTGAGTTGACCTTTGAATGAAACACTTTTAAAAGTATTTTCTGGTTAATGATGACTTCTTATGAATCCTAAAGAAGAGGCAGAACGTTTAATTTTCTCGAGGCAAGCCTTGATGACTCCAAATGACTCAAATCAATCCTTCAGTTTGTATATTTCCCCTACGACTCTCATATTACTAGAAGCTTACGTCTTCTTGGCATTGAAAACAATTCCAAATCC
The DNA here is from genome assembly GCA_004026705.1 of Nesogale talazaci. NCBI lineage: Eukaryota > Metazoa > Chordata > Mammalia > Afrosoricida > Tenrecidae > Nesogale > Nesogale talazaci. The sequence continues at coordinate 682 of PVJH01042231.1, forward strand.
GCTGGCAATTTCCTTATTAAAATGAGAAACGCACATCTGTGCCAAGACCATTTCTTTCACTTGCTGCCATCATCACAAGTGAAATTGACCCCCTCTGGACTGGATTCTTGGCCATGACGGAATCGCTTCACATCAGAACTCAGACCTAATCTTTCCAGCGCTTTCATTCCCCTGAAACTCCTGCAAGGGTTCTCTGCTTTCACATAAGTCAATCAACTCTTTCAACTAATGAGCCAATTTTAAACCCTACTCCCTTTGCCTCTACCTAGTGGGGATTCGGTGGTGGATGATCTAATCTCACAATAGAGTGTGCTGCATGGACAGAAGTGTGGTAGCATCTGGGAATACCTAAGAAATGCAGAATCAAGAATCCACTCCTTTGGGGAAGCGTTTTAGCAAGCTCTCTATGATGCGCATGCATATCAGCCATTCAGAAGGTCTAATCTGATAGCTAAATCAACTTCCTTGATTCTTCTACATTTATACCTTTCTTTATCCTTTACTTTAAACTCGTGTCTGGTGCAGTCCACAGTTAGCGATCCATGCTCCTTCACATGATGATTTTATCCTTGACTAATGTAAGTCCATGGTCTCCAAATACAGTGGGACTGTGTCCACCTTTCCCCTTTTATCTTCCTTTGTATGCCTCTTAGATTTCTAGGTAGGACAAACTTTTAAAAAAGTCATTTCACTGGGGACTCATACAGCTCTTATCACAATACACCCGTCCATCCAGTGGGTCAAGCACATTTGTACATTTGATGCCATTGTTATTGTCAAAACATTTTCTTTCTACTTGAGCCCTTGGCATTAGCTCCTCATTTCCCCCTTTCCTCCCTCACGAACCCTTGATAATTTATAAATTATTTTTTTTCTTGGGTAGGACAATCTCTTAAGTGCTCTGCTATTACTCAAAACTCCTTCTGAAAGATCATAGCCTTTGGACACCCCATGGCAGAAGCTAAGTTGAAGAAGAACACATGACAGAAATTTGTGAGACAATCAACTTCATTGAAAATTCCCCCTTTTGAACAACATAAACAGTGACGCTGAGCTTGGATCTCGACAGATGGATGACACATGCATCAATTGACTTCACCTCTGTGCAAAAGACAAAACGCAGTGCCATGAAGTTGATGCCAACTCACAGCTACCCTGTCGGACAGGGTAGAACTGCCCCGGCGAGTATCTGAGACTGTATATGTTTGAGGGAGGTGGATTCTTTGCCTGGTGGAGTAGCTGGTCATTTCCTACTACTGACCCCTCAAATAGCAGCCCAACACGTCACTACGCCATGAGGATAGACAACAGAAGAGTAGATTAATAAAAACTCTGGAAGACACACACAATGGACTACTATACACCCCCTGAAAAGCAGCGAGGAAACCATGAAACACCACAACTCATGGAGGAATGTGAAAGACGTTATCAAGCATGTAGGAACAAGCAGCAAAATGGGCACAAGCTCAAGCTTGCAGGCTGTCCAGTCTTCTGGTTGGGGACCAGGTATAGAGGGGGAACAGTGTCAAAATGAACCTCCAATCTGCTCCAGGCAAACATAGTATAGGTCACTCTGTCAGGCGGCACCTCACAGCAGCTGGGATCAGGTGGTCAGGGAGAAATGAGGGAGGCTGTCTGCTGAGTGGTAGTCATGTGGATCTTGAGTGAGGTGTCCTGGAGAAGGAGGCAGCCCTGTCAAAAGGATAAGGCTTACTGATGGTCCGGGCAGTGCAGAAGAGGGGAAAGGCAATGGTCAAGTTTGGGCAGACAGAGGTGCATGTCTGTTGGGGGAGGGGAGGAAGGGATGACTACCAGGTGGGGGGAGGAGAGATTGGGCTGTTCTTGGGATCACTAGTGGAGAGGGTCTTTTGTGGAGTGCAGCGCGAGGGCGGAATTGACCTAGGGCATCTTGGGGTATCTTGGGAACCCAGGCTGGGTGCCATAGAATACTGGGACACTGAATCCTGAAACTTTGGGTGCACATCAAGACCCTGTATGCTGTATAAGGATACATGTTTTCCCAGCAATCCTGTGATGACCATTCTGCTATATTCTGCTTCTGTTTGTTTATATTATGCACTCAAAAGTGTGTCATCAATGGGGCTCGCTCTCTTGAAGCTGTGCTATATGGTCTTTCTTTTGGTAAATGAAACCTGGGATGTTGGACCTACAGGAAAAGGAAACATAACAAAGGTTTTGGAAAAGGATATAGAGTTGTGTGTGTGTGGGGGGGGGGGGGGCGCCAAGAAGGAGATGATGCCAAGAAGTCCAGGAAGGAAGAGTATGTTATGGAAAACATGTATGATGATATTGTATAATTATGTTTGAGATGATTGAATGATGGAATGATATGACATATGTATTGGTCCCAAGCTACAACAATCTTTTTTAAAAGTCATAGATTCAGGAGTGGGTTTGGAATTCACACTAATTCCTAGATCTAACGGAAGAACAATCGTTCCTTAGATCCTGGCTCTGCTTGACACTCACCTTCATGCACTGATCACTGAACATAAGGTGTTACAGCACAGTGTGGTAAAGAAAGCAGATGGTGACTAGCTATCCCTCAGATTCATGTCTGGGTTGCATGTACACTGGTACAGACAGGAACTGGAAAGACAGGGAGTCCAGGACTGATGATATCTTCAGGATCAGTGGTGAGAGTGGTGATAGCAGCAGGGTGGAGGAGAGGTTGGGCAGAAAGGGGGAACCACTTACAAGGATCTACTTATAACCTCCTCCCGGGGGGAAGGACAGCAGAAAAGAGAGTGAAGGGAGATATCAGAGAGTGTAAGATATGACAAAACAATAATCTATAAATTATCAAGGGTTCATGGGGATAGGGTGGGGAAGGAGGGGGAAAATGAGGAGCTGAAACCAAGGGCTCAAGTGGAAAGCAAATGTTCTGAGAATAACGAGGGGAACAAATGTGCAAATGTGCTTGACACAATAGATGGATGTGTGGATTATGATGAGTTATATAAGCTCCCAATAAAATGATTTAAAAAACAAAAAGAATTGTGGGTGGAGTCTTAAAAGCTTGTATTTAAACAAGCAGTCATTTAAGTGAGGCGTCAACTATATCCTCATGGAAGAAGCACAGCAGCCTGTGTGATTCAACGATGACAAGTACAGAATCTGAATTGGTGCAGAGAAAATCACCAGAGCAAAAGTGATGAACCCCCAGTTTGTGGAGGGCTATGGGGGATGGTGTGAATCCCAAACCCAGCAGCAGAGAATTTGGTCAGACTGAGCAATTGGCAGTTCCACTCTAGCTATAGGCAAGAGTCTCAGAAAGCCTTGCTATCAGGGAAAGACAGTTGTAATATTGGTCATGCTGGATCAAACTTGACACTTGGCCCGTTAACCAGCCTATAGACATGACTTGAATCTATTCTGGGTACAAGTAGGCTTCCATGTAGAAATTTCTTCCCTGGCTTTTTGAATGTTGTTGGGAGTCTTTACCTTTTTATGCACAGGAGGATTTTATGCACAAGGAGAATAACTGATACAAGGTGATGCAGGGAATTGGGGGGGGGCTGGATGATAGGCAGGAGAAGGGGGAGTTCGGGAGTAAATAATGAAAACAGGAGGGCACAGAGAGCACTAGAACAGATAGTGATTGCGTAACTCATATTAAAGGCAATTTAACTATGGGAGCTGATGTTCTGAAATGTATGTTGGGGTGTTTGGACAACTCTCCTTGATATGATTGGATGATTGAACTATTGAGTTATATGATATGTGAATTATTTTCCAATAACACTGTTTTTTAAAAAAAAGATGCTAGAGAAGCTTAATTAACATCAGTCTATACAAGGCCAAAAGCCAAAGACCAGTGGTGGAACAGACCATCAATTGCTCATAGTCAGAGATGAACACAATGAAAACAATTTTAAAAATCCCAAATATACTACTTGACATGTTGTGGGATGCTATCAAGAACACCATGCAAGAAAGAAACAAATGGTTATTAAAGAGCTGGAGAAGAAATTAAAAAAATACAAAGGGAATATCATAAGAAACTATGAAACTTGCTCTTGAACATGATGACACAAAAAGGTGAAGAGAACATTTCAAATGCAGCTCAGTCAGAGAGTAGAATATTATGATGACATAAGCAAAGACTCAGAGTTTGAAACCCAAAAGGCAGGATCATGCTCCACATTTCTCAAGCTGAACGAACCAGAGAGAAAAGCCCAAGCCTTTAGTTGTAATATTGAAGGGTTCTCTGGGTCAAAAGATTGAATACAAGAAGTATCCAAAGATGCAAAGAATGCACTGTCAAAAAGATTTGGTCTACATGAAGTCACCTTAAGAGAGAGCATATGATCAAGAATCAGTGATTTTGAAAAAATTCAAGAATCAAAGAAGATAAAGGCATTGGGGGGAAAAAGGCCCAGAAATTGCCAAAATACTAGCAGAAAGTATTAAAAAACTGAAAGCACTCACTAATTTATGCCAAGAAATTTAGAAGACAGGTACCTGGCCAACTGAAGAGATTCGGGTTTGTGCTTATTTCAGAGAATAAACAACCCAGTGGAATGAAAGAAATTATCAAACAATATCATTATGTATATATTCAAATAAATTTTTACTGAAGATAACTGAAATGTGGTTGAAGTGTTCATTAACAAGATGCTGCAAGAAATTCAATCTGGATTCAGAATAGGACATGGGACAAAGGATATCATTATTGATGTTAGATGAAATGTGGATCAAAGGAGAAAAACACAATAATGAGAGTAATGATACCATGATAAAGGGAAGTTAGGGGGACAAAGGGGGAACTGATGGCAATGATTGTCGGTGTACACTCCCCCTTCACCCTGAGGAGGACAAACAACAGAAAGGTGGGTAAAGGGAAACAGTGAATCATATAAAATATGAATATAATAATTAATAATGTATCAAAGGTTCCCAAAGCAGAGTGGAGAGTGGGGGCGGGGGGAGAAGAGTTGATATTCAGGACTCAAAAAGAAAGAAAATATTTTGAAAATGATGATGGCAACATATGTATAAATGTGCTTGATGTAATTGATACATGAATTCTTATAAGAGCTGTAAGTGCCCCCAATAAAATGATTTAATTAAAAAAGTGTTCTAATCAATAAGGGGGAAATAGATAACCGAATCTCAAATTCCCATGGATTCCAGATTTCCTGGGTGCATGAAAGTTGGTTGAATTCCTGAAATGATTGCTGGGAGATTATCTTTTGACCTTAAGCCAAATATACCACCTGAAGTCTTCAAACAATCAGAAGATGGTTACCTTAACCATTTGCCAGGAGTTTACGTTCTCCTGAGATGTATCTGGGGTAAAATGGACAATGGCAATCAGACAGATTATAGGAGTGGTGGAATTAGCACCGGTGGGGTGTTTATGTTAATGGAGGAACAGCCCAGAAAGAAGAGTGAGACTAGTGACACAATTCAAAGAATGTAATCAGTGTCACTTAATGGTCTCTGTAGAAAATGCCGAATAGGTGGATAGTCTCGAGCAACAGCATAAATCAGCTTTTAGGAAAATCATCAGTCCTGTGAAGCCTAGTGCTACTGATGCACATGAAAGGGCGTCACTCCCAGAGTTCTATTTCTGTTCTACTTTTCCTCTTAGGTGGTCTTAGCTAACAGACTCTCTTTATAATCCTTATGTCTTCCATTCTGATTTTCTCTCTGCACATGAGATTCTGGATATCTACCAAGAACCCTTCACTTCAGTGAGTCCAACATGGCCTCTACCACTTTCCTGCCCAGGTCTCTGGATTGGTGGCTCCCTCAGTCTCACTCAGCATATATTCTGAGGCCTGTAATTTATAGCCACATACATGGTGTCAGAGCTATGTGTTTGCTCTATGTACACCCTCTGAGAGAGAGAGGGAGGGGTAGAATAGACACAAACTCTCACCCCATCCTTGTGGCTCTTTGCTCCTTTAACAATTGATCCACAGCCTTGGAACCCTATGTAAGGTCACTATGAGCCAGCATTGAAATTGCTGGTGGTGGCTTTGGTTCCAGAGTTGACACCCTATAAGTGGCTAGTGTCCTGACTGTGGAGCAGTCAGGTCAATTAAGAGCTTTAGCTGTCTGTCCCTCACTTTCCATTAACATCCAAGATTTTCTTAACTAGCATGATGGATGATATCAGTTTTTTTTTTAATTGGTGAAAGTCGTGGTGGTCAAAATTTGTGGACTAACTAAAAATATTTTCAGGACACCAAATGTGGTGAAGAAAGTTGATGGTGCCCGGCTATCAAAAGATATAGCACCTGGGGTCTTAAAGGCTTGAAAGTAAACAAGTGACCATCCAGTTCAGTAGCAAAGAAGCCCACGTGGAAGAAGCACACCAGTCTGTGCGACCACGAGGTGTCAAAGGGATCCAGTATCAGGCATCAAAGAACTAAAAATTTTATCATTTTAAATGAGGAGGAGTGTAGATTGGGGACCCAAAGCCCATCAATAGGTGAATTGACATCCTCTTACAGAGGGGTTGCAGGGAGGAGATGAGCCAGTCAAGGTACAGTGAAGTAACAATGAAACATGTAACTTTCCTCTAGTTCTCAAATGCTTCCTCCCACCCACTATCATGATCCAATTCCAGACAAATACAGATAGGCCAGAGGATGGTACACTGGAGTTGGAAACATGGGAAATTTAAGAGAGATGATCCCTCAGGATTAGTGGGGGGAGGGGGGGGAGGGATGGTGGAATAGAAAGGGGAACCAATTTCAGGGATCTACATATAACCTTCTCCCTGGGGTACAGACAACAGGGAAGTAGGTGAGGGAACACATTGGACAGTGTATAATATGAAAGGGTAATAATTTGTAGATTATTAGGGGTTCATGGGGAGGGGGGAGGGGAGGGAAATATGGGGAGCTGGTCCTGGGGCCCTAGGTGGAGGGAGGATGTTTTGAGAGTGATGATGGTAACAATTGTGCAAATGTGGCCTGCATAGAATTGATGTATGGATGGATTGTGATGGGAATTGTAGGAGCCCCCAATAAAATGATTTATATTTTAAAAAGGTGAAAGTAATAAAACTACATAAAATTAAAAAATATTTTTGGGATACTTTCCTTGAATGAGTAGGAGCTATGAATCTAGGAAGCTGGATATATGGCTTCAGTAGTGTGTGCCGTTAATGCCATTGTTAATGCACTCAAAGATTCTTTGTAGTCACTTTAGCAGGGGTTCCAGTTGGCTTCTTTCCATTTGGCACCCTGTTGAGAATTTGCATTTCCACTCTGTATATATTGAATCAGAATACATATTAATGTGAACTGTAAGAATATTTGTGAGAATGACCTGGGAATCTGCAGATTCTGGTTCACTGTCTCTGATGTGGAAATGCAAGAGGTGGAATTCACATCAGTCGGTTTCAAAGCCCTGCTCTTTTGAAGGCAGAGCCCTGAGGAGCAGTTAAATCTTGCTGCTGAATATCTGTTTCATTGATTGTGGGCGTGCCCTTTATTCAAGTCTCCGTTGGAACACTTTGAAGGACAGATTCCTGGGTCTGAAATGGAATGTGTCGACACCTCCAGTTTTATTTCAGCTTGGCCATAAATGTCAAATAAATGCAACATTCAGTCTGAAGCTTGATTTCACTTAATTTGGTAGTCAAGTAGAGACACGGGAACCCTCCACAACTCATTCATGCTGAAAAATTTGGAGGTTCTGAATAATGACTGAGAGAACCCCAATGGTTGCCTGTGACCAATTTAATTCAAGTACATTCAAACCCTTTTAAAGTCAGTTAAAGTAACCCATAGTTCTTGCAATATTCCAGTCTCATCCTCTTGCCTACATATTAATAGAACCACATTCTCTTAGTTTTATTTTCTATATATTTCTCAAATGCATCCCATCCACTTCATTTCTAGTTGAAGTTCTCATTATCACTTGCAAAGTTCTCTGTTGGGTCTCTTGCTTTGGCTCTCCCCTGGAGACTGCTTGCCCAGGGAGGTGAAAAGGCTTGCCATCCTGCAGAATGCCTTGAGAAGTAGATGATCGCAGATGCAATTAGGTCAAAATGTCACATCTTGTCGTTTCATCTCCCTTTTGATCCATTTTAAGATTTGATCTAGTTTTCAATATTTTCTGCTTTCTTTTTAATGGAGGTTTTTATATGTCTTACTTTGTTATTGCTTTGTGGTTTTTTAAAAAAATACTTTACTGTATCCGAAATCCAGGCTATGTGAACCTGTAGACAAGTAACTGGATGAATAGTTCCTTGGGGGCGAAGCAGGACACGTAGAGGGGAAATGCAGAGCTAAGAACGATGCGTACAGGAACGAAGAAAATGTTCTAAAACTGATGGCGGTGATGATTATACAACTCTTCTGATGTGATTGAACGATTGGATTGTATGGTGTGGATTATCTGCCAATAACTTTTTTTTTGGGGGGGGGGTGGGCAATCACTGCCTCTTGGTGGTCGTGGGTGCTACCCAGTGCTGCTCCCGAGAGCTGCCGCTGGATTTGAACCGCCAAACCCTCGGGCCACAGTCCCGCACTCAACCACTTACGCCAGCGGGGCTCAGCCCAACTTTTTTTTTTTTTTAAAGGCAAACTTGATCATGTTCCTCGAGATTTTAACTTTCTATCATTTCCTGGGTAAGTCGGAGATGATGTTAGATGACGCAGCTGCTTCTTACCTTCCCTTCTCAGCTCTTGTTCTTCTGCGCCTCACATCACTCGGAGGGAGCACAGGTGGTCGGTGTTGCTGTGTAGCTTTGTTTTTGCATAGTGCTTCTTTCACCTGGAAAGCATCTTCCCGACATTTGGCTCTGCTGATTGCTACTTGTAGTTTGGACTACAGGCCCCATCACGGTTTAAAGTGAATTGGGTGAAAGTTCATGGAGCAGATCGTGTGTCAGACATTAAAACATACACGTTTTGTAGCAACTCCTCCTTTGTAATCCCCTCGGTGCACTATCGCTTACCCCACTTCCTCCTGTTTCCAGCGACAATCTTACTGCATTCTGAACCCTTCTGAACGCTGTCCTTGAGTAATGGCACCCCTTTGATGGGACATGATGGATTACATTGAAATGTACCCACCTCGCTAGCCATTTGTCCTCATATAGACCTGTCAATTGTTTGGCTGCACTTTGAACCACTGGGGTGAGTTCAGTTCTAGATCTAACGGAACGAAGTCCACTGTTTTGGGGGTTCGATCAAGCTCTATATGACCAGTCAGCCTGTTATCTTTTATGATTGAAGTATAATTACAAAATGTTCTCATCCTCCACCCAGGACCATCTCATGTGATCCCTTTCAGAGCAGCTAGTAGTGGTAGCCTGGCCCCATCTAATTCTCTGGTCCACGGGCTGGGAAGGCTCATGTTCATATGGTCTGTCAGTCTGCTGGACTGTTTCTTGTGTCTCAATTTCTTCACTTTTCTTCCCTCCAGACTGGGAGAGACTAATCTTGACACCTGAATTGTCACTCACAAGACCCCAATTGCTAGTCCCCAAAAGGAGGATTTCGTGAACCATTGTTAGGTCAGTTGGCTGTACTCTGATCCGGAGCTCCCAGATCCAGCAACTCATTCCCTTTAAGTGCTTGACTATGTCTAAGAAGTTTCATAACTTTACTCTTCGTAGGTTCTACCACAGTTGGGGATATATTGACAGCAAAGGCAAGTACACTTGTACAACTATCCTCAAACCTATCTATATTCCTGGATATACACCCACCCAATCTCACGCCTGTTAGCCTGTATGTCAATCTGTGCACCTACTTGTTGATCAGTTCTTCAGGAAGGTGTGCAGAACAGTATTTACCTGTTTCCTCTCATTGTCTCCACTCCCACCCCTTTGTTTAACCAATTTCCCTCCTTTAAAGTGACCAGACGTCCCGCTTTGGGCAGGAAAGTCCCGATTTTAAACATTTTTTCCCATGTCCTGTGCTGTTTTTAAAAAAGTCCCATTTTTTTGGAAAGAATGCTAGGGACAAGCTAGGTAATAGCGGGAGAATGGGAAGGGAACCCCCTATACCCCATCCCGCCCCCCACCCCGGTCAATGGTGTCCTGCTTTACATCTGGTCACCTTATAACTGCAGAGTGTCTTCTTTTTCATCCAAGTTAACACTCATCTGCCCCTGCCACCTGTGTGAAAATCTTTTCACTTTTTACCACCGTGGGCTCATGCAATCTATGATTTTCTTGTGATTGACTAATTTCACTCTGCATGACCTCCTGGTTCATCTTGTTATTTAACACTGCTGTGTGTGTGTTGCTAACAGATTCTTTTTCCTGTGCTGACTTTTAGCGTTTGTCAGTTTCTTGTCATATTCTTCATCGCTGCTGTTGTTTACTAAATATATGACTGTCCTCTTTACTTTGATGAGGCTTACTCATTATCTTTGAGATTACCCTGTAATTTATTAACTTCATCCCCAGTTTAAGAGCCCTATAATTTTTGAAAGAACATCGTCCCTAATAAATGCCTCTAATTTTGGACTGGGTGAAAGATAACTCTTGCCATTGCAAACTCGAATTGTAATAACCTGAACCCAAAGCAAACTCACTGTTCAGAGGGAACTTTGATTCATAGTGACTCTAAGCAGGGGTCCTCTACTTTTTAAACAGGGGGACAGTTGGAGGGCCGGACTATAGTTAAAAAGAAAAAAACAAACAAAACACCACTAAGAATAAAGTGACCAGATGTCCCTCCTTTTAACCATTTAACAATGTCCTGTGGCCTTTTTGAAATTAAAATATATTACAATATTATTTTTGCGTTCTATGAAAATTTTTGTTGCTCCATATAGACCAAATTTAAAATCAAGAACCACCCTCTACACCACCCCCCACGGGTCAATGATGTCCCGCTTTATAAAATCTGGCCACTTTATGAACACATTCACTGTGGGTCCGGGATGAGTTGGCTGCTGCAGTCAGAGAAATGTCCTCAGCGGGCCTCATGTGGTCCGCAGGCCATAGTTTGAGGACCCCTGCAGAGGGCAGAGTAAGGTCTCTGAAGATGGTATGAAAGCAAATTTCTTCTCGAGAAGCCGCTGGTGAGTTTGAACTCCTGATCTTTGGGTTAGCCACCCCGCACATGGTCCGCTGTGCCTCCAGAACTCAGCTCATCACCGAGGCACTTCAAATGGTCAAGGAAAAATTAAGCTTTCCGGAAAGCTTCTGATACCCTCTCTAGGCACTGCATCTAACATACACCAGTAGCACAATCACTACTGTTTGAAGTCGGGTTCCAGGGAAATGCTAAGCGGGCCAGGAACTAACTGCTTGAGTACTGACGACCCATGACATGTGGGTGAATTCTCTTTGAAAGTATTTGTTTATATCGCAACAGATGGCTTCCGAGGGAAATGGATTTCACCTGAATCCATTGGTAACGCTGATGCTAGGGGTTTGGGAGAATCTGGCTGTGTGAGTGGAAATTTGCAGGTGAGACACTTTTCATTGTATTTCCCTCCACCTCTTCCATCCCCACGGTGACCCAACAGAAAGCGCTCTCTAGTGTCCTCACACGGCCAGTGGCTGCTTAAGTCTCCTCTCCCTGCATGTCTCCGGAGCCCTACCAGCTACAAATATGGAATGAAACTGCAGGTCACTGAGAAGAGCATGGCGGAGGTTCACAGGAATACAGAACACGTCTCCCTGTCATTACACGTGTGGTCAATCACTTGATTTCTTCAGTAGACGGAGTGTCAAGAAGTGTTTCTGCTGTTGCTGTCCAGCCAATCCCGACTCATGACGGCCCCATGGCTGCAGGATGGAAAAGCTCCAGAGAACTTGTAAGGCTGGGCTTCAATCCTTGTGGTTGGCAGTTCAAATGTACAAGCAGCACCGAGGGAGAAAGATTGGGCTTTCTACTTCTGTAAATAGCTAGGCTTGTAAACCCTGGGGGTGGGCAGTGGGTTCCACTAGGAGTCAGCATAGACTCGATGGCAGGGAGGCTTTAAGAACCTTCAGATAACCAGTCATGTCTCCCGAGGCACCTTGGGGTGAGATTGACAGCTCGGCCATTCAGCGAGTGGTCAAGGGTTCAGCTGTTGGTGTTACCCAGGATCCCTTTGCTGAGTCCTTCTTAAACAGTCCTTCTGCGCAGTCCTTCTTAAACTGGGGGTCAAGACCCAGTATGGGGTTGTATAACCAAATGTTGAAATTTCAGAACAAAAATATGGCACCAGTGAAAGGTATTATTGCATTATGAAGAAATTATGAATGCACAAGGACTAGAAATTTCCCGAATCCCAGGTGTTTCTGATAGCACTTGCATGTGTTGCAAATTCCTCTGCTAAAAACAGGTTGGGAGGGGGAGAAGTTTAAGAACCTCTAGAGCCTATCTTAGGTACCCCAGACTCCCTAGCTGGGCACTTCGTCGAAAAGCTCACCCAGGTTGGATGGACTTGGGCGACAAACTGGTTTCAAAGTCTTGCTCACGCAGGCCTGCTGTACGCAAGCTGCGAGGGCCAGCAGTTGAGATTCTTGCAGTCTAAGGGTGTACACATGTGAATTCCTGACTGCAGGTCCTCAGACAACACTTGTTATTAGCCATCGACTTTCAGAGAGTCACATCAGTACATTCCGGGTTATAAATGCCTTCCTTAACACCTCCGCTCGTCAGAGAAGAGAAATTAGGCAATTGAGAGACGACTTTATAAATGCATTTATCGAGAGCCGGCCTTTTGCTGCATAATGACTTAGTGTCTCACAAATGCTTTTCTCTAACACTTATTTGTGGAGTGATAGGGCATTAGCTGCAGATTTAATGTCACCGTGGTTGTGATTTGCATGTGGATGGAACGTTAACATCAGGTAGAAAGGCCAAATGAGAAGGGTTGGTTATGAGCGCCAGCGCTGCTAAGATCCATTTCTCTCTCTTCATTATTTCACCTCTCGCCTTCCTGCCTTTGCTGCTTTCTCCCATTAGTCACAAAAATTGCCAAATAAGTCCCCCAGGAAGCCGGAGCACAGAGCTTCTGGAAAAGTGTTTAGACAGTTTGTGTAATGGGACCAAGGAGGGCAGTGTGTTCTCCCTTCTCCCATGCTCTCGTTTGTCTAATCGACCCACAGCTTGGGGTGGAAGGCGGTGAGGTCGGGTGGGAGACAGAATGTGAAGGCAGCTTCTCAGGTGGCATGACTTGAAGGCTAGCCTCAGTTTCAACGATGCTTTTGAGATTAGCGAACACAGGGGCCTTTTGAGGACAGTCCTGAGACGGAAGGAACACTAGTATCCTCTTCTCTCCAGAGAACACGGGGAGAGGCGAAGAGGTAGAATTCTTTCCTAATATAAAATTGGGGTGGAGGGAAATCAACCAAATCACTACGGGAAAATCATTTTCAAGTTTTAATCTATTAGTGAGATTCCCGAAGAGTGTCATTTAACCTGCTTGTCATGATTGGTCTTCTAGTCGGAGGGGAGCCAAGAAGCATGGTGGCGCTGTGGGTCAGGCATCGGGCTGCTTGCAGCAAGGTTCAAAGCTAACAATTTCTCCATGGGAGAATGATGGGTTCCCCCACAGATGGGCAGTCCCGGGAACCCTGCACAGGCTGACTGAGTCAGCAGTGGCTCCCCAGCAGTGGCCTTGGCCTTTGCGGTGGTGGTGGGGAGGGCGGGGGGAGTAGCCTGTAAAGCAGCCAACAAGCAGTGGGCCTGACCAGTGGGAAGAGGAGCGTGCAGAGTTGGCGGGACCTGCAGTGCATCGCCAGGAGCTTCTGGGTGACCTCGCTAAGATAGC